>BMAW01106109.1:253686-300444 GCA_019974015.1 Nephila pilipes | reverse complement strand
TCTGTTTTAAATCTATCTGACTTGGTGGGGGAAACCCCCCACCATAACTTATTTGCCTTTTTAAGATATATTGGCCTTTTACACCACATTTGATTTTTAACTTTTTATCTTTTGTATGTTATTTATGTTTGTCTTGCGTTTTTAGGCTGTTACTTTTTAAATAAATTTTAACAAATGTTTGGCGCAGCATAGCCTAATTTGGCTCTTGCGCCATTAAAACCTACTTTCACTCACTCACTCACTCGGATTCGTGGCCGGTGGTTTTCGTTCAGTCGCGGATTCGATCCTTGGCCGCCAAAGACCCGCCGTGTAGTCGGGGCTGTTGCACGTTAAATCTGTTCGGGGCCCAAAATCCTGCCGTTGGCATAGTGTGGATGTTAGGAGAGGGGGTGCCAGCTCAGGTGTCATCCTCATCACCTGACCAAGGTTCAAAATTACAAGGGCCGTCGCCAATAGCCCTCGTGTTGCTTCTAGAGCGACTTTAATAAGAACTAAACTAAACTCCCATAACTACTTAAAAAACTAGGCACCTTAGGGATGTGAGTAAGTGAGTGAATAAATGTAGGATATAATTGCTTAAGAACCAAATTAATCTAAGCTACTCCAAATATTTGTTAAAAATATCTCAATTATGTCGCAATGAGGACTTATGGCATTTCAAGAGTTTTCGTGGAGAACCGGGACTCGAATGCACGACTCACCTTAAAAAAAAACAAAAACCGTTAACTATCTTAAGAGAATCACACGTGTTATCGTAGCCGCTAATAGGATACGAGAAGATTGAATAATGTTGGAAATTTTTTTTTTTATACTTTGTGAATGAATTTTAAAAAATCCAAAGCTGGTACCCGAGTCAATAAAATGAATCACAATAGGTCCACTAATCAAGAGGTAAAGAGTAATATCGCTTTGTTAATTTAATGAATACATAAAATCACGTCGACCCTTTTCACCGAACTAGAAAAATATCGCCAAAGGATACAATGCTCAGTCAAAAACAGAAAGTGTAGCTAAACGATACAAAATATTCTCTTGAAAATAAAGTGTAAAACGATATCTTATTTCTCCGTTAATGGAAAATGTGATAAGACACTGCTTTTTTATTATTTGTTGTAACCGCCGGCCGTTTCAACATTGTAGATTTGAAAACTGGAATACATATGCACATATGGTAGAAATATCGTGGAGGTCGACCAAATTTTGTAAGAAATAGCCTCGAGAAACTACGTGCCGTTATTTAAATTCATGTATAGTTCAATTTATGTAGCGTTGAAATCATAACGGAGGAGAACAATTCGTTTCTACTAGTGTCTTGAGTTTAGTTTTTATTAAAGTCGCACTAGAAGCAACACGAGGGCTATTGACGACGGAACTCGTAATTTTGAACCACGGTTAAGTGACGAGGACGACACCTGAGCTGGCACTCCCTCTCCGAACTTCCACACCACGCGAACGGGAGGACTTCTGGGCCCCGACAGATTTAACGTGCATCAGCCCCGACTACACGGTGAGTCTATGGTATCCAAGGATCAACCCGCGACTGAACGAAACCCGCCTGTCTTGAATCCGAAACCATGACCACTACGAGTGTCTTGAATGGAATCGGGGATTTTTAATCTCCCAAGCGATTGGTACAAGTTTGACCGGAACGGTGGCACCTTTCATGATGGACGAAAAAATTCACAAATTTTCATGATCGACGGTTTTGATTGATTCTGTTGACTCTTCTAGCGTAATAGTCATTTTAACCTCTAAGCACTGAGAACTAAAAAAAATTAAGAAAAGAAGCACCATGTACTTGTATATGTTCTAGTCTGTACTTTAAATGCAAGAAACAGGAATGGTTGTGTATTTTTATGTATGTTACAAATGAGAGGCAACACGTGGGCCGCGATAGCCTAGTGGTCAAGGTCGTGGACTCGTGGCCGGCGGTTTTCATTCAGTCGCGGGTTCGATCCTTTGCTGCCAAAGACCCGCCGTGTAGCCGGGGCTGATGCACGTTAAATCTGTTTGGGGCCCAAAGTCCTCCCGTTGGTGTGGATGTTAGGAGAGGGGGGTGCCAGCTCAGGTGTCGTCCTCGTCACTTGACCGTGGTTCAAAATTACGAGGTCCGTCGCCAATAGCCCTTGTGTTGCTTTTAGTTCGACGTTAATAAAAACTAAACTAAAGAGAGGCAACATGAAGATGATAGATAAGTTTTATTGGCGCAAGAGCCAGATGTGGCCATACTGCGCTAAACAAAGCAAATCTGTGATCCAGACATCAAAACATTGAAAAAAGATTGACAGACAAAAAGTTCATGTAAGAAAGTAAAGATTATGGCTATGCTGCGGCAAACAAGAATTAACTGTGTTGTAGACGAGAAGAAATTGAGGAAAAGACAAATTGGTTGACAAGAAGGAGGGTGGAAAATAGAGAAGGATCACTAGGGTATCCCGGGGACGTGTCATCCGTGTTTACCAAAGACAGTAAACTCCTTGGGATATAAAAAGAGCTCTAGGGTTTCTCGGGGTCATGATGCCCGTCACGAACGAAGGCTATTTGTGACGCACCTCACTATTTTGTGTCTGAAACAAATGACGAGGACGACGCACACAATACTTCCACACTACTCAAACTAATCTCAAGGCTCGAATCATGGGATATCGATCAGATTTAACGTGAATCAGGCCAGCAGTGTGGCGGGGTTTAGTGGCATCAGCCCTCAACCCCACCGCTCGACGAAAAGAATGGCGGCCATTTATCCGTTACTATGAGTGAGTGAATGTAAAGTTTATTGGTGCAAGAGCCAGATATGGCTATGCTGCGCCAAACAAGATTAAACTGTGGTCTAGACGTGAAGGTGAAAAAAGGTAAAAGTAGTTGACAAGAAGGAAGGTCGAAAATAGAGAAAGATCGCTAGGGTATCCCGGGAGTGCGTCACCCGTGTTTACCAAAGACAGTAAACCCCATGGAAAAATCCGTTACTATGACTACTGGGCTATCACTGCAAGAAAGTAAATGAGTGAATGACGAGAAGTGTTGAAAACAATTACACTAGGAGCAAATATTACGTCACTTCACAATTATGATAGGAGCAAATATTACGTCACTTCACAATTATGATAGGAGCAATCTCTAGAGAGCGCATTAGCTGTGTTCAACAAAGAGAGCAATTCTATTGAAGGAAAAACTGGTTCAATTGCTCATATCACGTAATCGTAATTGCCTCAATCCGTTTTGCCTCTGAAGCGTGAGTTTTGATGAAACCAATAATATAATTTCAGAGTTTCAAAGGACGGGCACCTTACTCTGATAATTACCGAAATCTCCGAGCAATATGAACTGAAAATTAGTCATTTTGAAAGACGTATAACCAGCTTCAGAGGTACGATCTTTATTTTATGCGGAATGACGCAATAATAGAAACAGGTTTCGTAAACCTTTCAGTGATGATGATTCGAAACATTTGTTTCGACAGTTTTTCTTCTGTTCTGAAGGCTAACTGTCAACAAGCGGAAACGGCGAGAGGTATTTTTTTTTACCACTTGGAAGTCTTGGTTGGAGACAACAAAGAGAATTAAAAATGGAAAATGTTTTGAATTCAGACCGAATTTTGAAGTGAATTACACTCAAACTTGGACATTAATTTTTTCATTTATCACCAAGGGGGGAGTGAACGGGTGAATTTATTGGCACTAGAGTCACATGGCCATGCGGTACCAAACAAGATGTACCTCTGACGTAGACATTTGAAAAATAAAAAGACGATAAAAGGTTAACTAGAAGGAGAGTCTGAAATAGAGAATAGCATAGGTATTCTGGGGGAACGTCACCCGCGTTTGCCACGGACAGTACGAATCCCATGGGAAAGAATTTTATTAATAAGGTAACTCAGATTAAAAAGATTAAAAGGTCACGATACCCGTACCTATCTAAAGATAAACATCTGAGGACATCTTACCAAGTGGAATTTCAGATTTCTATGACAATCTGTATTAGGAGAAAAATACACACAATTTCTCCCATTGTCCAATCATTACAAGCAACGTTGCTGGAGCCTCCTCGAAATATATATACATAACAGGAATGAATTATACGGTTAGTTGATTTATTAACGTCGCACTAGAAACAACACGAAGGCTAATGGCGACGGACCAATTCTGAACTCCGGTCAAGTGAGGAGGTCAAAGCCCGAAAACCTCTACAAACTTCTACATCATGCCAATAAGCGATCTTCGTCAGAAAATGTATAACTGTCCATCTACACGGTAGGTCTTCAGTGGCATCGGGACATGATTCAACGACAGGACGGAAACAACGGTGGGCGCAAGGACAGACGGAAGGAGTCACAAAGGGCTTACAAAGCAAGATCCAAATCTGGCTAAACTATCAAAAATACTCTTTTAAAATGGAGAAATGGAACAAAAAAAATTCGTTAGATTAGAAGGGTGGAAAATAGAGAATGATTGCTAGGGTATATATGGGGCGTGTTTTTTATTAAACCAGTGACGCGAGGAAAAAAAAAAGATTACTATATAACTATTATAATAATTCCCGTACTTATCTAAATAAGGAAAGCCCGGAGAGTGTCCGGCAACGTAAATAAGTCTTAAGTGTAGAGGCGCAAAAGCTAGATATTATTATACTGTACCAAAAAGGAACTGATCTAGACGTTTGAAAAAGTTGAAAAATGATAATTGATTGATAAGGAGGATCGAAAAGAGAGAATAATAGCTAGGTCCTCCCGGGGGGGGGGTGTCACCCATATTTACCAAAAATGGTAACCCCCATCAGAAAAAAAACGATCATTAGGGTTACTCGGAGTCATGATTCCAGAACCAACCTGAAAGTAAGTCACTTAAGGGCTTTAGTCTTCAAGAGCCACGCCAGTACATCGGAGTTCCGAGTCAACCGTGGAGTCTGCGTGTTCAGCAACGCAAGAAAAAAACATATGTAGACGAAATGGAGTGACTGTAGGGTTTTATGGAGCAACCTTACAGTCTACAACCTACTTTAGTTTAGTTTGTATTAACGTCGCACTAGAAGCAACACTAGGGCTACTGGCGACGGTTTAGTTTAGTTTTTATTAACGTCGCACTAGAAGCAACACGAGGGCTATTGGCGACGGACCTCGTAATTTTGAACCACGGTGAAGTGACGAGGACGACACCTGAGCTGGCACCCCCTCTCCTAACATCCAAACCACGCCAACGGGAAGACTTTGGGCCCCGAACAGATTTAACGTGCATCAGCCCCGGCTACACGGCGGGTCTTTGGCGGCCAAGGATCGAACTCGCGACTGAACGAAAACCGCCGGTCGCAAGTCCACGACCTTGACCACTAGGATACCGCGGCCCCGCTATTGGCGACGGACCTCGTAATTTTGAACCCCGGTCAGGAGACGAGGATGACACCTGAGCTGGCACCCCCTTCTCCTAACATCCACACCACGCCCACGGGTTCTACAACCTACACTAGGGTTTTATGTAGGGCCCCGCACCAACGGTGGAGTCTGCGTGTTCAGCAACGCAAGGAAAAAACATATGCGAGTGAATGACTGTAGATTTTTATGGCGCAAGAGCCAAACATTTTTTTAAAGTAATTTAAAATAAAAGAATTTTATAAACAGTACACGAAATAAAGTCTGAGACTCTGACACGCGGTTTATTCAGAACTAAAATGTTTAAGTACAAATATATACTCTAATTATGTTGAGTTATCTTATTTCGTGTAATTGAGATAGTTAATTATAGTATTATAATGGCGCAAGAGCCAGACTAGGTGTACCTAATCTAGACGTTTGAAAAATTGAATGAATGTGAAGGTTATTGGCGCAAGAGCCAGATGGAGCTATACTGCGCCAAACAAGATTTAACTGTGGTTTAGATGAGAATAGAAAAAAAAAAGAAAAGACAAAAATTGGTGGACAAGGAGGGTTTGAAAATGGAGAAGGATCGCTAGGGCAACACGGGTGTGTGCCACCTGTGTTTACTAAAGACAGAAAATCCCATGGGAAGGATAAAGATCACTAGGGTGTCTCGGGGTCATGATGCCCGTACTTACCTAAAGAAGGCAAGTTCCTGAGGTATCCTTATATAATCCCCAGGGGCAGGGTGCTCGGCTATACTCCAAGGCGCTGTGTATCCATTTTAGTCTAACCTTACTGTTTGCATGAACTACAGTGGGACAATTCTGCATACCCGGTCACCACATGGGTCAACGTTTGGAAAAGAGCAAATGAAGTTAAAAATGATTGAGTATCTTGGGGACATATCACCCGTGTTTATCAAAGATTGTAAACTTCTTTGGAAAGAAAAAAAAAAGATAACTAGAGTGTTCTTCAGTTTTCCATTTTCTTTGAAAGCATACGGAATTCCAATCTTAATTTCCCCCCATTTCGGTGGGAGAGACGTGATTCATAATGCAATTGCAACTTTTCACAAGGGCATGTTGATCATTGATTTATCGGGCAGCGAGTGCTATGGTTAAAAATGCTATTAACTTCCGATTAAATTCGTTGTAAGACAATTAAAACTTATTTAAAACTAAATCTGTGGTACATATAGCTATTTGATAATCTATTGAAAAAAAGATGGTACAATAAAAGAAAATCAATTCAACCAACTTCTTAAAAGTAATTTTATTGAAACATTTAAATATTTTCAGTAAAATGCATTGTATTTCGAAATAATCGGGCTTTAAAATTAAAAAAAATAATATTACAAATAATAACGTAAGCTACGCCCTAAAAGTGTATTTGTCAAACTATTCAAATAAACAGATTTATTGCTGGATTTACAGCATAGTAATAACATACACATCTTTGCAATATAACTTACGTTATTTCTAGGCATAGCATATAATTATTCAGTTAAGAAGCGATGGACTCATACTTTTTATAATATCTATGTGGATAAAAGGCCGCTTCAAAATTTAAGTTCTGGCGATCTATAAAATTGAACCATATTAACTGCATTGTGGTCATTATTAATAACATTTCTTAGAACTTATTGACAATAGAAATAAAAAACTCCCCCCTAAAATTGGTAGGTAGTTAATATACTCTCGTTTTGAAGTTCGCCGGTTGTAAAGGTCAATTTGAAATCAATTTGAAATGAATTGTCCTTCGATGCTTCAGCGTCGTCTTCCCGAGATTCGTTCAGAGGAGAGAGACACACATCTAAAATTCTCCGTGTAAGCTGACCCCAATGTTCAATGCGAAGTTCGCAGAGCCTGGCCGGTGTAATGCGAGTAACGTCATTCAGAGTCAGTGTGCATGTGTAATATTTAACACGGTTGCATCCATAATTCGGAAGCATGTTTATTATAAGATGGCGATCATGGGTTTGATGTAAGCTAAGAATCAACATTGGATTTGTTCCACTCATTGGTCGAAGGAGAATTCTGTCATCTTCGATATTACTACTGTAGAAGCGATTAAAAGATATCTTTTCCATCAACAGGCGCGTCTTTGCGAAGGATTTTCCAACAAATTTACAATTTAATCCCTCTCCGAAAATCAACTGACACCGCAGCGTTAATTTGTCGAAGTTAAGAAACCGGTCACTATTTTCGACCTCTTCTCTTTTCAAAAAATGCGGTAATCCATAAGCCTGTCCCCTTCGAAAATAAATACGTTGTTCACCAACCGAAAGATAAGAACCATTGTTGGGGAGGGCAAGCATTTTTAAATTAATAATGCCTTCCATAGGGGAGTCATCAGCCATTCTGCGGAGGAAAAAATCAATATATTGCTCATCTATTACACCCCTAGGGTACAGTTGCAGAATCAAAGACATATTATCGAACACAGGTGAAACAAACACCGGACTGACAATATGCTGTCCCGTTGTTTGCCAGGCATAGCTGAAGTTTTCGATTGTCCATTGCAATGTATATTTCGCTTCTTTTCTATTTTGGAATGCCATTGGATTTTTTAGGACATCAAAATAATTATTCTTGGTTAAGGAGAAGCCAGAGTTGCGTAATTAATTAGTACCTTAGCTCAGAGATGGATCTCGAACTGCAAGAAAATTGCCCTCATCAATACGTGACCTTCATATTATAATGTAACATTCTTTACGGTGAACGTCTTTCTTAAAATCTCGAGCATCAATACTAAGTTTCGCAAAGAACATTTAAAGTAGGACTTTTTGATTGGGTGGTTATTCCTATTCTGATTGGATCAATTTAGTTGGATTGATATTCTTAATAGCCTTCTTGGCCTCTTAAAATTTAGCACTGAACTCCTTGATCTACAACAGGATTACAATTCTTCCATAGCCAACTAGCAAGTTATAATTTCTTATAAGAAGGGTAAAATAATATTGGAATTGGTCTATGGTTACTCTTGTTCCCTCAGTGTTTTTATCAAGGACTTTCAGGTTCTATGCGATATAACAAGTAGAATCTCTAGTTATTCCGTGTAAAAGAGTTTAATTAATTCTAATCCTTTTTACCAGAAGCTTAGATACTCCAGGTTCCAATAATTGTCTTTCAGCTAACACTGTCAAATACCTCTTTGGATATTGATCCCAAAATGTACACAAAATGTATTATAATATCTTTGAGACAAACAGTTTTGGTGAAAGAAGTTTTCAGAGCCCTTTCCATATTCATTGTCCGTCAAGTGCAATGGGAAAAGCTAGAAAAATAGAGCAGGAACTATTAAAGCCGAAGAAAGTTCATTTGGTAAGATGCTAAATGTTATGAGCACATCCAATGCGATGAATAAAATGTTTATTTTTTAAAATTTCGTTGGGAAGGAGCAGAATAATATGCATTTCTCATGTTTGGTTTAAATAGAAAAATTATATAAAATTAGAAAAAAGTAAAATTTAATTGTAAATAAATTCATTTTTCAATTATCAGAGCAATTTTAATGTTAATGTATTTGAGTGATTGTTTACTAACGTCGCAATGAGAAGAAAAACTAGGGCTATTGACAAATGACATTACTATTCTGAATCTCGGTCAAGTGGCAAGGAAGACACCTGAGCTAGTTCCTCCCTCTCCTAACTTCCACACCACGTCAACGGAGAAATATGGAACCTTGACCAGATTTACTATCAATCAGGTCCTCTACATGGTGCGTCTTTAGTGACATCAGTGATCAATCTTACGTCTGGTCAAAAGACCTTTAGTTATGAGTTTAAAGGATGTATGAATCATTCTTTAAAATACCTCATAGAAGACTCTAGATAATGCCCCTTAACTTTAATATATGCCTATCGTGGTCATAACCGCTACATTCCCTACCACTAGATGGCTGAGATAGCCTAGTGGTCGTAATCGTAAACTCATGGCACCTGTTATGAGTCGTAGGAACCAAAGTGAAGTGGGGTTGATGTTCGTAAAATCTTTCGAGTCTCCTTGTCCTCCCATTGGTGGGGTGTGGATGCCAGCTCAGGTTTCATACTCGTCATTTCATTGAATGTCAAAATTATGAGATCCATCGCCAATAGATCTCGTGTTGTTTCTAAGTGCGACGTTGATAAAACAGTCAATGAATTCCCACCACTGGACAACGCTATTCATATTGAGAGCACGCGGGAGGTCTAGGGGCTTATCTTCTTTATGTAAATTTCGACATTATGACCCGAAGTACCCTAGTGATCTTTGTCTTTCCATAGAATATACTGTCTTTGGTACAAACAGGATACCCTAGTGATTCTTCTCTAATTTCGACCTCTTTCTTGGCAATCAGTTTTTTCTACCTAGACAAAAGTTAAAATTTTTTTGGGAAGCTTAGCCAGATTTGGTTCTTGCGTTGAGAACCTAACTGTCAGGAACTCAGTGATACAAAAATATTAGGCCAACTTAATCTAATGGTCTTCGACGCAAGGTCGTGGCTTGTGATGTTTCAACCAAACCACATGTTCAAGTCGTCATTCCAATAAAGAACCTCCTTGTAGCGCTCCTATTGCACGTTCATTTATTTGAGGCTCAAAGATTTTACGTTGGCATTGCGTGGATGTCTTAAATGGGGTCCCGCTTTGGAGTTAACTTCGCTGTTGAAGATCGACGCATGGTCGCAGATTCGCTGCAGGCGATGCTTTCATTGATTCGTGGGTTCAAGCCGTAAGACCACCAAAGTCCCGCTGAGCAGTGAGGCTCATGCTCGTTAAATCTGGTTAAGGCTCCAAGTTCTCCCCTTTGGTGAGGTGTGCAAGTTTGGAGAGGAAGGTGCCAGCTCTGATATCTTCTTCGTCACTTGACCGAGGTTTAAAATGACAAGGTCCTTCTATAATAGTCCTCTTGCTGCTCAGCAATGCGATGTTAATAAACAAATACAAACACGAGGTTGACACATATAGTATGATCATTGTTTTTTGAAAACTTTCAGAGTGTTTTTTAATTATCCATTAACATCAGCCTATAAGTCACGGCATCAAACACGTTCATGAAAAGCTTATGGTGTAATGAAAACTCAAACACCCTGCTCTATTGAGGCCCAAAATCCTCCAGTTGGTGTGGGGTGGAGATTTGGAGAAGGAGCGTTGACAGTTACGGTGTCATCCTCGTCACTTCACCAAGTTTCAAAATGACGATGTCCGACGTCAATAGCTTTCGTGTTGCTTCTAGTGCAATATTTATAAAACCAATCACAATCATTGGCCTGACATTGTACGCTTATCACATTTTTCTCTCTCTCGACTGTATTTTAATGTGTTTAAACATTTATTGTATGCTGAGATAATTTCACACTCTATAGAGTTTATGAAGGGTGGGGAAAATAATATATATATGTTCCCATTTCCTTTGTATTAACTTTTGATGGATTTAATTTTAATATGAATTTTGTTTTTGCGATTTTTGTATATAAAAAATATGCGCCAGTATATTACTTATCGCTTAAAACAACATATGTATGTTAAAGAAGGCAGAGTTGATATTTCCAATTTTTACTTCCAAAAATATAACTGTTAGCATCGTCGAATAAGCAATCTAAAGTAAAGTACTCTGAGTTCTTATATCTAATTTGTAACGTATGCTTAGGAATTCAGTAATTTTTTTTTTTTTTTTTTTTGCTCTGGAGATGCCAGCTCAGGTTTCCTCAATTTTCCTTTATCTGAGATTTAGACAAACTTTCAGATTTTAATAGATCTGATTTCATACCTTGCGTTTGTGATGTACCTATGTAGAAAACGCGTTTAAGTTGAAAACGAATTGAACATTTCCAAGAGAATGTCACTTCAAATTCTAAGAAAAAGATTTAAATTATTAGTCACAAAAAAATTCTCACTAAATGATTTTCTTAACGATTGTTTTGCTAAAAGCCTCCATGCGGTTCAAAAAAAATATTAATAGTCTTACTTTCACTGAGTTCTGCTCGAAAACTTTTTTAAGAGATTTTTTCTAATAACATTAATTAAACACCAAGGTGAACTTTTGATTTTGTCAACTTTGTTTAGTTAATTGATTGTTTTTATGGAATATGGAGCAACGAAAGCTATGTTCCCCACTTTGTTTACGTTTAATTGCTTATTTCTAACCAAAAGTTTGGTTATGCATATTCACTGTATCCATTCCAATAAATTGACTTCATATTTTACAAATGTCGGACCCCGTTAACCGAGGTTAGTAACCCTGTAACTCGCTTTTCGCGAGTTACAAACCAGCGAGTTAAGTAAGCCACGAATTACATAATTAATATAAATTCTAACATCGATATGATTTTTTTAAAGATACATTTACATTCTTTTGATATTATTTTTAATTAAATAACTTATACTAGGCTAAATATTGTTATAGCACTTAGATAACATTTGACCAATAAAAAAGGCAAAACAAAACATGTAGCTAATCTCACTGACCACTAAACAATTCTTGAAAAAAGCAATTCATATCCAATACAAGCATTCAAATACGTGAAAGACAAATAAGAAAATGTTAAAATGGTCATCCCTCTCAAAGACAACTTTTTGTTCCGTCTAGTCGGATTCTCAGCTTCTCTCTTTTGTGACGAAAGTCACCGTCTGAAATCTTACAATCAAAGGCATTGCAACTTTTGGCTTCGTGAAGATTCCTTCTCTACCTCTGCAATTCACTTATGCTCGTTTTTAAATGCTTCAGCAATATTCGACTAATTTCTTGCTCATGTTTCTAATTTCTTTTATACAGAGTATAAGATTGCTATAGCAAACTGGACCTCTTTTCTTTGTCCCACGATGTATGAAATAGATAAGTTGAAAATGCATGAATGAAATAGATGAAATAGAATGAAATGTATGAAATAGATAGTCTGCTCTTAACATTAGCCATGGAAGGCTAGTGGTTTGGGTCGAGGATTCGAGGACTGTGGTGTTCATGGAGTTGTGGTTCGATCCCGATGTCTCGCTGTGTTGCCTGGTTGATTCTCGTTTCATCTGTCTGGTTCACTACTCCTGCTCTTAGCATGGTGTGAACGTTTGGAGATTTAAGTGTCAGCTCAGATGTCATTATCGTCACATGTTCAAGGTCCATCGCCAATAGCCCTCGTGTTGCTTCTCAGTACAATGTTAATAAAACAACCACATTCCCTCTCTCAACATGATTGCCTGACGTCATCTGCAAAAGATTATTCTGAATCTCATAAAAAGAGAGCTGTAGTAAAGCCGCGAATTACGCAAACTCGCGAGATAGCGAACTGTGAATAATTAGGATCCAATTGTATTAGTAATATATTGATTTGGTTAACTGATTTAAGATAACTGAATTCAGGTTCGTTTGTTTAGACGAGTTAAATCCTCTCGTACATTTTAGATCTAGATTGTTCGCATACTAACTGGTTAATCTACTTGACCTTTCATAAAAATGGTGCTTCTAGAGGGGTGATCTTCCCCCTAAAAAGAATTAAGATCCTTTGATACCTTTAAGCCTTAACTGAGTGATCTCAATTTCGATGAAAAAATGGATGTGGTAACAAATATTTCTTAAAATATTAATTAGAGTGACTTTAATGATATTTTTCAATTTAATTTGAGTCAAACAAAATTGACTTAAACCTATCAATAGGAGTTGCGATTGCACAAAAAAATTATTTAAAACTATTATTTTAGAATTTCTTAAAAGTGTCAAATTTGCAAGGCGAAAAACTCTTCTAAAATTTTATCACTGTCATGGATGATTCGACATTTTTGATCAGTTCTTCCAACACTGGTACAAAGACATCAACTAAAATATATACGAGAAAAAGTCAATTTCTTACAACGTTACCCTTAATGTACTACAAACGTTATTTAAGTGCTCACTATTATGAATTTAATTAACTATTGTTATTTAAGTGCCTTTTTTATTTTCTTTCACGACATTTCATAATGTATTTTTATTTGTAATAATGGTAGAGGAGAACTAAAAATGTTTTAACAAGCTAAAAATAAGCAACCAAACAATAGAAACGATTAAAAAGCCGCATGGAATGGAATACAGTAATAGTGTTCGAGGTGTCTTTATCACTTATACTAAAAAGAATGTTCTATATTGAGATTTCTGTAACATAATTCGTAATATTGCATTATGCTGGTTTAATGTGACTGTTTAAGGTAATTCGAATGTACACTTAGTCACAAAAGTAAGTATGTACCTTATGTCTTCCGTCAAAAAGTCCAAATTTTTAAATTAAATACAATATATATAATGTTTGGAGAATATACATCATTGATTGAGAATTACACTTCAAGAAAATGAAAAACGAAAATTCCTTTAATTTACTTTGCAATTTAATAAGTCACATTTTCTTATCTACTAGTTAAAACTTACATCACAAAAGTATGTATGCAATCTGAAAATTTAATGTTTGTGCGTCATTTAAAACTCTAGATATCCTTCTTTATATTGTATTTTATGTATAATTCTGAAGAGTTTCTACAATTTTCTATGTTACACTCTAAATAATTATATAATTTATTAATGGCTCCTCAAGAAAATCATCTATCACAAGATCTGAAAGATTTAATTATAAAACAGCGCAAATAGAGCAAGTCTCAACAGGAAATTTCTAAGATCATCGGGAAAAGTCCTGCTAGAGTGCAAAAAGTTATTGAACAATTTCGGACAGAGGGCAGTACTAGAAACAAGATTAGAACTGGTCAACCACTCATATTTACTGATAGAGAAATTCGGGATATTATTAGAAAAAGTGAGGAAAATCTAAATATCAGTGATCCAAAATTAAAATCTAATGTAGAAAACCATTTAAATAAATCTTGCAATCATGACACAATTTGCCGTGTGCTACGTAAGGCAAGACACCATGGTCGGAACATGTGAGGAAAACCGTTCGTATGCAAAGTTAATAGCAAAAAGAGACTTATCTTTGCGCAAGAGAATGCTAAAAAAGGACCAGATTTTCTGGAGTTCTGTAAGTTTTTCAGATGAGAGTAAATTCAATATCTATGCATCAGATGGACACCAAAAAGTGTGGAGAAAAGCAAATGCAGAGCTCGAACGAAAGAACAGGAGAGGAACAGCTAAACACGTTGGTGGTTCAATTATGGTTTGGGGTTACATGTCAATGGCTAGCGTAGGTAATTAAGTAATAATTGATGGAATAAGGAATTAATTCAGTTATATGAACATTTTATAATCTACGTCACTGCGTTGCAAAATTAGGACTTCAGAAATCGGTTTATCTTTCAGCAAGATAATGATCCAAAACATATAGTTCAAGCTGCTCAAGAATGGCTGCTTTATAATTTTCAAAAATAGCTCAAAAACCCTCCTCAGTCATCCATTATTAATCCCATTGAATACTTGTGGGATTACTTTGATAGACAAATTAGGAAACAAGAGATAAAAATAAGGATGATCTCAGAATAGTACTTTTGGAAGAGTGGCAGAAAATACCATCTTCTGTGATCCAAAATTTAGAGAACTCAATGTCATCAAGATTAAAAGCAGTGTTAAACCACAGGCTACCCAAATAGTTATTAATTATTTTTGCAAACGAAACTTGTAAAAATTATCTTTTTTCTCTTTCCTTATTTTGCCTGTATACTGTACTGTATTGAAGACTATTAATAAAATTGACTTGTTTTCAGGATATCACATTTATTTGCGCACATCTTTTCAAACATAAATTCAAGACACAATTTTACACAAGCACCACTTTTTCAACGTTCGTCTTTACCTCTTGGAACCAAACTCAATACTAAATTTCATATCCGTTGACAGTAAATTATCTAAAATCAAAACTATGATCTGGTGTTGCCAAAAAAAAAATATATCTTAATAAAGAATATTGAAAAAGGTATCACTTTAAGTTTAAATCGTCTGCTTTTAAAAGTAGAATTGGTAATATCTTAAATAAAGTATCACATTAGATTAAATCGTCTGCCTTTAAAAGTCGAACAGATAATATCTTAAAAAAGTATCACATTAAATCAAATCGTCTGTTTTTAAAAATTGAATATGTCACAATACTTATTTTTGTAACAAGAATTACATAATAATTTTAAGTTAAACTATTTTTGGAAATAACATGGTTGTATTTTTGTGATATATTGTGTGTTAAAATTAAATTTAAGTTGACTGTATTTTAAATATCTTGAAATTTTGAATGCAATAGGATTATATATCTCTTATTCTTTAAAAAAACATCAATAATATTACTGTGCAGACTTACTTTTGTGACTCAGTGTATATGTTGTAATATGTTCTTCAAATAAAATTCAAACATTCAAATTCATTGGGTGTTTTGTTGTATCCTCGTAGTAGAACTAATTCGGCTTTTATTTTTTGCCCTACAAAAAAGGCCCCTGAAAGGAACTCATTTTGATTTTGAATGTTTGTTAGATGCTTGAGTGAGTGCAGATTAATGTGTATGGTCCAAGAGCTAAATATAGCTATGCTGCGCCTAACAATGTGTAACTGTTATGATCTCGACGTTGAAAAAAAAGTACAATTAGTTGACAAGATGGGTCAAAAATTGAGAAGAGTCTCACTAGGGTATCTCGGGTAGCGTGTGAATGAATGAATGTAAAGTTTATTGGCGCAAGAGCCAGATATGGCTATGCTGCGCCAAACAAGATTAAACTGTGGTCTAGACGTGAAGTTGAAAACTCGGGTAGCGTGTATCGTTTGATTACTTATCAATTTGAAATTTAGAAGCAACGTGAGGTCCATTGGTGACGGGCCTCGCAATTTTGAACCTTGGTCAACTGACGAGGATGATTCAAGAGTTGTGTAAAACCCCTATCTCCAAACTATCACACTACACTAACGGGAGGTGTTAAATCCTTGGCACATTTAACATCATCCCTGCCACGAGGCATAAGGATTCGATCCCACGACTCGACGGAAAAATCGCCGGCCGCGAGCTCGTGATCATTCGGCATCTCGACCGTCATATCACCAATATATCTAAAGAAAGTAAGCCCCACGGAATGGAAAATTGAACAAGAGTGTAATGGCCGAGTTTAATGGTGCGAGAACCGGATATGGCTATGCATGCTCCAAACAATGTGCGACTCTGATTCAGACGTTTGAAAAACAAAAGAGATAAACAATTGGTTGACGGGATCCACGGGATCAAGATGCTAATACTCTCCTTAAGATAAGTCAATGAGGGGACACTTGCGAGACGACGAGGGCAAAACTTAATACCCCCTTGACTCTGCATGTCCAATCGAAAACTAGTATTGAGAGCCAAATAATTTTAACTTGCATAAACCATTCTATGGGACTGGTATTTGACTCTAGCACCATAAAACTCACACACCCTCACTATACATGCCGGATCGTTTTTACAATCAGCATTAGAACTCTCAATTTGACCGAAATAACTCCAGTAAATATGCAGCCCGACCATGACCAGGGTCGGTTAGAAAATCCTAGAAGCCCTTAGAAAATCGTTAAAGTTCTAATCCTTACAAAATCAAAGAGATGGTTCTCGTAGCATTCAAAATGGTATGATTTTAGTTAGCATCATGACTCACTAGACAACCGTCTCTTAGTCTTAGCTATTTCCCTCAAATGGCTTTAATTTTATTCTCTACTGAAGCTAGAAACAATATGAATGAAAAAGTGAGTTTCGAGAGGATCAAACACTTATATATAAAAGGCTTTGCACAGAAAGAGATAAGAGTTGAGATGGAAGTTCACATGGCACATCTGCTCCTGTGTTTGCAATTGGGTAAATGAGTTTAAACGTGTCCGGACAATCACTAAAGATTAACATTGTTTTGAACGTCCTATGGAAATGACTACTCCTTGAATGATGGACAAAATCCACGATATAGGTTTGAGTAAGTCAATCATGATATAAATGTTAATTAGACTACTTTTCTTTGCGGCATGTGCTGAACATCACTATTTCGGCTGCGAATAATAGGGACGATACGGCTGAAATTTTTGTATCAAGCAGCAGTGTGACCATGACGCTGTTATGAATTATCTACGGAACACAATTATTCGGTAATCATTGAAGAAATGAAAGAAAACCAAAAATATGTTTACGCATCTCTAAAAATCATTTTATTTAAAACTTAAACAGATATTTTCAATTAAATGCACTGTATGTCAAAACAAACGGCGATTCAGAAATTAAAAACAATGAATTATGTAGCTTTGGTATTAAAATCATCGTTGATCTATTGAATTACACCTTTAATGCTGAATTTGCTCTAGCATTCGACTAACTTGGGAATAAAATTTTCATTGTTGTATATCTTCCCTCCATGTTAATTTTAATCTAACTATACAAAAATTATTGAGGAATGCTTTACTCTTGAGTTATACAATATTTTGACAGGTGATGTACGGATATTTGGACAGGCTCTTGAAAAATTAAGTCCCGACTAAACCGCAGAATATGGTTGAATATTGGTACTTTCATTGTATTTTGGTTATTAATGTTACCGTTTAGTATTGATTCACAGTGGGAAATGAATACCTGAAGCACATTCAGAAATTACTCTCCTACTCCGGTAATGACGTTGGAGAGACTCAAGGGAGTCGTCGTTGGAAAACTGAACATCGTTCACTTTCTTGAAGCAGTTCTCCGGTGGTGAAGGTCAATTCGCAAGTACACCTTAATATCAAATTATCCCATATTGCAGTGGGTAGAGATTCATCTACAGTGGAAAGAGACACATTAAATCTTTTCTCCGGAAGCGTACCCCAGTCTTTAAAAGATAATTCGCAGATCCTTGAAGTTGCGTCATCATCATCCAGAGTCACTTCGCAAGTGTAATATTTCACAGGTTCGAAACCATCGCAAGGAAACAAGTTCACGTGAAGGTTGCGTCCCGGCATTAGGGCTAGGCGAAGGAACAGCATTGATATCGAGTCACTCATTCGACTAAGTACAAGTTTTTCTCCTCCGATATTCTTGTCGTAGATGTGAGTAAAAGAAACCCTTTCTACCAAGATGCGGGTTCTTGCGAATGACATGCCTATAAACTTATAATCGGTATCGTATTTGAAATTTAACCGGCACTGCACTGTCAATTTGTCGAGATCAAGGAACTGGTGATCATTTTCGATGTCTTCTCTTTTCAAGAAGCGTGAAAGTCCATAACTATGTTCACTTTGGAAGTGTAAGCGTTCTTCGTAAGCGGGAGTAGGATCATCCTTTGAGAGGGCAGTAATTTTCATGTCAATTTCGCCTTCGAAATCAGAGTCATCTATAATTCTAGTAAGGAAACAACTTATGTATTCCTCTTCTTCCTCACCTCTAGGGTACAGTTCTATTGTGAAAGACATGTTGTCCAACTGATGTATCACAAATACAGGACTGACAAGTTTATCTCCAGTCTTTTGCCAGGCGTAGCTGAAGTTCTCTATCGTCCATTCTAGAGTATATTCTGCTACTCCATCATATCGGTTCTCCATTACACTTGTACTGTTAGGAACGAAATTATTCTTTGTTAATAAGAAGACACAGTTCAGCGACCTAAACTCGATCTCAACTCGATTACTTTTATCAATAGGTAGTGGTGTTCAGATCATCCAATATTACTCTTATACATTGAACAACTTTTATAGAAACTCTGATTGCAAAATTTAGTTTTGAAAAGATTCATTGGTTAATACACTGTAGTGGTGAATGATTAGCATTTTAATTAGTTGATTATTAATCTTTGATTGGATAAATTTAGTTGGATTGATATTCTTAATATCCATCTTAGTTTATGAAATTTAAATGGAACAACTAGATCTCTACAATATTTGATTATATGCTAATCACCTTTAATCTTATTGTAATTTTGAGCCATGCAAAATGAGGAGAATTATACTGAAATTCGTCCTTGGTATATAGAAGTTCCTCATAGCCCTTTTCAAGGACTTTTAGGTTCCTAGGAAAAGAATTTTACTTTAACACGAATCCCTTTTCCAGAAAAAAGTAGGCCGCGGTAGCCTAGTGGTCATGGTTTCGGATTCGTGGCCGGCGGTTTTCGTTCAGTCGCGGGTTCGATCCTTGGCCGCCAAAGACCCGCCGTATAGCCGGGTCTGATGCACGTTAAATCTGTCGGGACAAAATTCCTCCCGTTGGCGTGGTGTGGATGTTAGGAGAGGGGTGTGCCAGCTCAGGTGTCGTCCTCATCACTTGACCGTTGTCCCAAATTACGAGGTCCGTCTCCAATAGCCCTCGTGTTGCTTCTAGTGCAATGTTAATAAAAAAAAACTAAACTAAACTAAACTTAGTAGAGTGGGTGTGGTAGCCTAGTGGTTAAAGCATCGGACTCATGGCCGGCGGTTTTCGTTGAGTTGTGGGTTCAAGTCTTGATGCTACTGAAGACCCGCTATGTAGCGGGATGATGCTCGTTAAATCTGTCGAGGCCCAAAGTCCTCCCTTTGAAGTGGTGCGGAAGTAAGGAGGGGAGATGACAGCTCAGGTGTCGTTTGCGTCACTAGACCGAGGTTCAAAATTACGAGGTCCGTCACCAATAACCCTCGTGTTGCTTATAGTGCGACTTTAATAAAACCAATTTAAATCAAACCTATTAACGGGGTGTGGGAATTTGGAAAGGGAGGGCTATATCAGGTGTCGTCTTTGTCATTTTATCGATATTCACTAGTACGGGGTCATTCCATAGTAGCCCTCGTGTTGAAGAATTTTGAATTTCAACCTTTAGAATGGTGTGAAAGGTAAGGGAATGAGAGAACAGATGTGATCCTTGTCACTTGAACGAGACTCAACATTACGAGGTCCGTAGCCAATAGCGTCGTGTTGTTTCTTGTTCAATGTTAATAAAATCAAACCATTCCACACCACATAAATGGTAGGGTTTGAGATTTGATATGCATGAGATCCCTACACGGTGAATCTTTAATGGCATCATGGTCTGAGTCCATGACTCTACGAAAAAGACGCCGGCCGAAAGTTTGTGAACATACCAATTAGGCTACAGCGGCCACGTAACGTATCGGTCATCCGTTGATTAACAGGACGTGGGAGGCTCAGATAACTCTTAATAACCAATGATTTTCTCTCTTCTAGGAAAAATTCCTTCAGAAAGTCGAATCGTGATTATCTATCCCTTTTGAATTTCAAAAATAATGTGTTAAAAATAAGTCACGCGTGCCTTTTCTTGTCTTTTTTAAATGCCATAATTACCATTTTTATACAGAAAACTAATCGATGCATATGCAAAAAAAAAAAAAAAAAAAAAAAAAAAAATTGGGAAAAAGCTATAATTATTTTACTTAACATTTTTATATGAAAAAAAAAAGCTGCTGTATTTTAATATTATATTACGTTACAGCACATTTACAAATGAATGAAGTGCATGATTTGAAAAAAAATTAACTTCTTTTACCTGTGTAATTGATCTCCTTTTAAAATTATTGACATACAAATAACTACTGCATGTTTTTTTTTCTGATAATTAAACATGTTTCGAAAATGAATTCAACACTCATTCATCCAGACATTTGCTATAAGATTCATTTAATTCAATTACAACTTTTAACTTTGTTACAAAGTGGGGTGATGTTACTCGTGTCTGTAGCATTCCTCAAGCTAAACGTTCCCTCACTATGGTGGTGCTAAATGAGTAACAGTTTTGCAGCCGAGATCATCCTTAATCTCGTCGATTGCCCAAGAGGCTTCGCTGTAGCTACCTTTCGTCTCACGACTGGGCATGATTGTTTATATGCTCTTCTTTGCCGATTTCGGATAGTGGATAGTCCTGCATGCCCGCTCTGCTGTAGTGTTTGAGGGGATGAATACTGATCATCTTCCCGGCTGTTCAGATCTCACGAAGAACTGCATCTACTCCCGATATCGAGAGGCCAGAGACTCTTTGAACAATTTAACTTCTTGATTTTATACGTTTCTCTTGTTCTACGTCATTTTTTCTGTTCTCGTGTTTGATGTGTGTCTCTGTATTCCTTTGATCTCTTTTCGGCGTTTGGATAATGTGTGTATCACCTGCTGCATTGGAAATAAAAAAAAAAACTTTATTACAAAATGTTTTCTTTTTCCGAGTACAGTTGTATGAACATTACTAAAATTTAAAATGTGTTTTACGTAGTAATTAAAGAGCTTTGATGAAGATTTAACTTTAGAGTTAGGAAATAGAAAAATTTCCCAAATGATTATAAATTAAATGCTATTTCTAAATTTATTCCTACCACTTTTGAATTTCTTATTCATACAAACTTTAGAAATGAATTTTTCCACAATGTGACAATCAAAACATTCTATCTTATCAAATTTAAATAATGCAAAATGCAGCATAATTTTGAACATATTGTATTTATGTAAAATCACAAAATTGTTTTTCAGTAACACTGACTTAAAATAATAGTTTAAATAAGTTTATGTACTGTGTTCAAATAAATTATGCATTTGTCTTTGTGTGTAAATTTTCTGCATAAAACAAATGCAATGTCATTGTGATTGTTTTTCATGTTGCACTGACAAGAAAGACAAGGACTATTGGCGACAGATATCGATATGTTAAACCTTGATTAAGTGACTAGTATGACACTTGAGCTGACAAAGCCCTCTCCAAATTTCCGCAACACGGCAACGGGAAGAATTTGGACCTCAACCAGATGTAACATGCATCAATCCGCTATATGTCTGTTCTCTAGTGGCGTTAGGGCTCGAGCCCACGACTCGACGAAAACAACACCGGCCGTGAGTCCAAGATCATGACTCATGTCAAATCTGTCTTGGCTCAAAGCCCTCCTGATTGCGTGGTGGAGAATTATAGAGATTGAAGTGCCAGTTCAGGTGTCGTCACTTGATCAAGGCTCAGCATTACGAAGTCCGTCACCTATAGCCCTCGTAAAGTTTCTTAATGCAACATTACAAACAATCACTTCCGTGGCCATTAAAGCAAACGCAAAGAGGAATTACAAATTACCATTACATTTTTAATACGCTGAATGTCATGGGCTGGCACTGAATTTGCTTGTAGCGTCATAGGAGTCATCGGTGACTTGCGAAGCCAAGATTACTTGAAACACATGACTCCACGTATTAATGTTCAATGTAGAAAAAATATTTCCAATATTATCATGTGAAGAAATATAACAGGAAACATATACAATAATTTTTATTTTTGCATATAAGCTTAAATATTAAGCGCACATTTTTAAGACGTGTGTTATACTGAAACACTCAAAAGAAATGAAAAGTGAACCAATGGAGTCTCCACAGTAGGTCACAACTTTTTTGGCGCGCTTTTTAAATTCCTACTATTAGCTCACACTCTATCGATATGTATCTTATTCAAAATTTTAATCGTTAATAAAATATTTTTTATTCATCCACTCAAGTTCAAATACATTTTTTAAGACTTGTAGTGGATGACACTTGATGTTAATACCGTTTTTTCAAATATTAATTCATTTAATTAAATTTAATTGCGGAAAATGCAGTTTAGTCCAACCACTTGGCGATTTTTTTTAGCTGAACGTTAATTCAGTGAAGCGAACCAGGGTAGCCACATTTGGCAAAATACCGCCAAACAATTCCTGTCACCAAGGGTGATTGGGATAAATTGCATTCAAACCATTTAATTTGCCGGATGAATTAAGAAACAAGCCTATGCTTCTAAATGTCATTTGTCTTGCAATAGCAAAGGTGGTAGAGGGTCGGTGTAGAATCTTTAGGTCTTCGGATCAAATCTCGTCGAAGCATAACATTTTTTTTTATCGGATTTTCAAATAATTAATTTTAGTTTTATATAGAAGCAAAAAAAATTCTCTTATATAAAATATTTAGCAGGATATAAGTTTTGGAATAAACACCATCAATGACGAAGCGTGTAGATCGCTTGGAAAATTTTTTCTTTTGCCACTTAATATTGTGATTCTGTCCTATTTATATACATATTTATATTAATATTAATTAACTAAATTAATAAAAATATTTAATAAAAAACTTATTTAATAAAAAGTAACTAAAATAAAAATTTTCTTTGTTGACTTAAGTAGGAATTGACTTAATTTTTTTTATATTACTTGTTTCTCTTTAGCTTACCTAGGTTTTCCAAATTTTTTCATTGCGCACACTTTACAAAATCGTCGCGTGACTCTCGGTTTTGTGACGCGAATTTCTCAGTAGATTTGTATATACATTAATTTATCGGTTGTAATTCCTTTTTAACAATACGAAACAAATTAGAAATTAAAAATTTATTCGTGAGTAACAGAATAATATGTAAGGTGGAAAGTAATCCATTAATTTTTGAATTTTTATAAAGTGAAAATAAATTTTTTTTGGAAAAATATTTTAATGAATAAAAATAGAAACAATACAAATTATATGTTTAAAAAATTGAAGAAGATTAAATTCCATTTAAAATATAGAACATAACAATTTATTTTGTACTACTTTTAATTTTTTATAGATTAAGCGAAATTATTTTGTTACTTTTCTGTTAAAGGGGGCAGTAAAAAAATCGCCAAATCGCGCTGTGTTAATTCACCTCTCTCCCGAAGCAGTACAACTGCAATTGGGAGTGATATCGCTCCCGTTCGGTGCAAAAAATTAACCATCACCAACTTGCGGCCCTCTTTAACGAAAAAGTACTATTATTTTATATATAAGTAAATTATTCCAAATAACGAGAAATAATCAAACTGTGGCAAAATAGCAATGGCTATAAGAATGATGATGTAAAGAATGAATCATTTTGCATAGTGGGCTTGGACATAAGTTTAAAAAAACGAGTGAGGGTCAAATGATTGACGCTTATGGGTTCTAACAAGTTCCATGGCAAACGCTGTTTTGTGAGGAAGGAACTCGTTGGTCGATTTTTCAACCAACCCCGTCCTGTTCGTTTGGGTCACAAAATTGACTGCTTACCCTCAAAGAGTATAAAAACAGTCAATTGCGCCTTTTGCTTGCAGGAAGCGAATCCCATTGTGCATGCGAGACATGGCGACAATAGTGCTGCAGATGAAATTTTTAAAATGGATACTTACTAAAGAAACCACGCTTCGTACTATTATATAAAAAAATCACTAAACAATAAGGTAATCATGTGATTATAACCAAAAAAAGTTTCCGTTTGCGGACAATGCTATTCATATAGAGAGCTCGGGCCAAGTTAGCCCAGTTGCTTTCGTAGCGAGCTCATCGCTTCTACTGCTTCATTTGATTCATGTGTTCGTGTCATCATTTCACAGAAGAGCTTTCGTATAGAGTCATTCATGCACATTAATGTTGTCAAAAGTCGAAGTTCTTATATCGGTGTCATATGACGGATGTACATCAAATGTTCATACCATCATTCAGATTTCACTCACAAATGGATCTAAATGTTTGCTTACTTATAAACTTTTATTTTTACTTATAAGCTAATTTCTATCATCCTCTTTCCGCAGCCAATATCCATCTTAATTTTGAAAAACGGTTACATGTCGAGTTCAACACCGGAGTTGCCACTCTCCTCTCCATATCCAAGACACGTGAACATGAGGAATGCGATTACCAATAGAACTAAGGAGTATCCTTTCCTCTCCCAACACATGATATGTTCATGGTAGAATGAAAACACGACGTTTGACAAAAAATTTGCCTTTCAACGACTCAGGTGATCTTGAATACTGTGGTTCCGCTTTCCTATATATATATATATATATATATATATATATATATATATATATATATATATATAAAGTTGTATAATGGATTGCTGCGAAATTAACAAAGAGTGATAATTGATTACTTGAAAAAATTTGATTTGCTTTGATTTTTTGTTTGATTGTTCACTTACGTCACACTTATAAGTAACACGATGGCTATTGGTGACAGATCTTGTAATTTTCAGCCTCAGTCAAGTGACGAGAACGAAAACTGAACTGACACCTATCTCTTTAAACTTCCTAATGACGCCATTGAGAGAACTTAGAGATACGATAGATTTGAAGTGCATAAGCTTCGCCCCACGGTGAATGTTTAGTTGCATCAGAGCTTGAACCCACGACTCGACGAAAAACAAAGCCGACTGCGAGTCCGCGACCGTGACTATTTGGCTACCCCGGACCGAATTGGATACAATTTTAATTTTTTACTCCATATGAGTTAAGAAAATTCACTTTTAGAGTACTTTTAGTTATCAGTAGTTGGAAGCAAGCAGCTTCGTAGGGGGAGGGAGATTATTTTAATTATTATATACTTTACGAAGTTGCCTTGAAGAATCCATTCACTGTTGCTGAGACTTGAGATATTTACTCTTTCTAAGTTATAATGGTATTGGGAATCTCTAGGAAGCAGATTGATTGTTTAGTTATACGTCGCCCTTAGAAGCAACGCGGGTGGCTAATGGAAATCACTCAATGAGATCGAGCTTATCCACAGGGCATAGAACTATTATATAGGTTTCCCACCACAACAACACGAGTAGAATTACAAAACACTTAACAAAATCAGTTAAAGCTGCATTTGTAATCCACATTAAATACAGTACTGCAGAGAGGATACACAATAAGCACATGCTCAATAATGCAATTTTTTTTTATAAATATAATGAACAACACAGAACTTAATAAAATAGAAGGGAAAAAACGGTGCAGAACACATTCAGTGATGCTGTTCAGATATAGATAAAAATGTATTACATCACTAACTCGGATTATCAAGAAAGCAGAAATTTCGGAAAAAGAGGAAGATGAGCATGTACATACAAATAAACAATATTTGCCTTATACCAAATATATTACTTACACTATACGTGAATAGAGCACACAGTTCTTTGAAAAAGACTATGGAACAAAGATTTATATATGAATCCCAGCAAATAAAAGACATGATACAAGTAAATATATAGACAGCCAGGCCAACAGACCGAGAAATACGAACAAAAGATTGACCACAGAAATGGATTTCTTTGAAATGAGAAAATATCAATTCTAAACGTGAAATCGTTATCAAGAGAACAAACAGAATTCGAAAGGAAAGTTCTAAAACCATTTGAGAAATGATATTTTAGTTTAGGAAATCATATCCAGTGGTTCAAATGTGAGGGAAAAGAAAACATATTTTCATTTAATGGGCATCGTGACTTTCCATTTTAAAACAAGAAATTATTTGAACCCTTGAACTGTTAACTAAAGAACGTACCACATTTATGGGAAGTATCCCTTGACTAAGTTGGGAGGTAATTTTTTGTAAAAGTATAGTGGGAGACTTTGTGAACCTGAAGCGGATCGCTTTGATGATAGGGGTTAGTTTTTAATTTAAATCTGTGTAATTAGTATGGGAATGAATGAGTCCGAGGAGGGTAATTGCTCCAGAGCTGGATATGGCAAAACTGTGCCAAATAAGATGTAACTATGATCTAGACGTTTGAAAAATGCAAAAAAAAAAAAAAAAAAAAAAAAAAAAAAAAAAAAAAAAAAAAAAAATGATAAAATTGATAAAGGCGAAAGAGCATGGAAAATAGAGGAGGATTGCTTGGTATCCAGAGGGGCGAGTCACTCCAATTTAGCTAAGATAGTAAATCCCAAGAGAAATAAAATGATCAATAGGGTTTCTATTCTGTCAATAGGGTTATGATGCCCGTATCTATCTAAAGTCCCCGAGGATTTCATTTGAACGGGCTATGGTTAGTTAAACATTGAACAATGTGTTTGGGATAAAGATTAATTTTATTATTAGTTGTCGTTAAGTATTTTTATGACGCGTTGAATATTAGATTTAGTCCAAAAAATTCTCTCAGTCCTAAAAGGAACATTATTTTTTAAGATATACGACGCAAGAGCGAGATACGGTAAAATTGATCTCCTCATTATGTGAGATAGTGACTGAGAAATTTATGAAGTTTACTGGTGCACAAGATCCAGTCATGACAATGCTTAGGCAAAAATCTACC
Organism: Nephila pilipes; assembly: GCA_019974015.1. Classification (NCBI taxonomy): domain Eukaryota; kingdom Metazoa; phylum Arthropoda; class Arachnida; order Araneae; family Nephilidae; genus Nephila; species Nephila pilipes. Next base: position 273,205 of record BMAW01106109.1, on the reverse strand, counting down.
TGAAATACTGAATAATTACTATAGGCTTTCAATTTAAGAATTTTTTGTGCAGTCGTTCGGAAAAAGATGCTCACGTCGAAGCTAGTCTCAAAATCGATCCTGGATCCGTCCTGGTAACTTTTCCATTCCGTGGACTCTTATAAGAAAATAAATCACGAGCCTGTGAGTAGAACTGATAATATATAATAAAAAATTCCGATTCCTAATCTGATATTGAAGTTAATGTGTAGCGGGATTGATACACGCGCTCAATCAGTTCCCCAATAATACCTAAAGTGTGCTGTAGAGATTTAGAGAAGAAGGTGCCAACTTAGGTGTTATTATTGTCATCTGACAGAAGTTTAAGATTTCGAGGTTCGGGAACAATGGCCCTTGAATTGCTTCTTAATATGACGTTAACAACAATTATATCACTGTCCAGTAAGAATGTCTTCTCATTGGTATGATGTGGAAGTTAGAGAAATTGAGTATGAACTTTACTTTCATCCTCGTCACTTAAACATAGAGTAAAATCACGAGGTCTGTTGTCATTAGCCCTCGTTTTGTTTATAAAGGTGATATTAATATGCATTTCATTAACACAAGGATATTATAAATATCAAACTAGCCAAGCTTAACCAATTAAAACAGCATTGACCAACCAACCAGAATTATTATTTTATAAAGAACACATACTCATTAATTTAAACATTGTAGTACGAGAGTTTTTCTGCAGTTAAATTTTCTGAGCAAACCCACATTCCTGAAATCAAGAACTGCGCAATCTGAATACCGGTAGAAATATAGAAGATACTTTTTCCAGTTGAAGATCAAAATCTGAAGTAAAGTACTGTTTATTTTGGTTTTTTGCTGCTCAATATTTTCTTTCTTTCTTTGAAGTGGTTAATGGAAGACTTAATCGCATTGCCCGTAGAGTACAGTTTAGTTTGGAAAATCGAAAACTTTAGATATGCCTCCCATAAAACGGGAGAAAAGCTTGTTAGCCCAGTATTCGTAACGCACAATATTTCTTGGACACTAGAACTATATCCGAGGGGCATTGAAAATAATAAATATCTCAGTTGTTTCCTCACCAGAGCTGACGATAACTCCGATTTTGAACGCGAAGTTAATTATAAAATTCATGCAACACACAACAGTGGTTCTAATGCTTTCGATAGTAAAAGTCGGGTGCTTTTCAAATGTGGTCACACGGATGGATTTGCACATTTTATGGAAAGAGATTGTTTCAAATTTGAAAACCTGCCCTATCATCAGGACTGTTTAACCCTGAATTGTAAAATACATTTCGAGGTTTATAATTTTAATTTTGTTGGTGAATCTTTCGCAACGACTCACATCAGGATCCAAAACATCCATTTCACCTTCCATTTCAAAGTGGATTCGAACAACTTTTCGGGTACTGTTAACGTCGAAAATATGATTGATTCAAAGCTATTGTTAGGTATTCATATACGGCAATTGAGTATAAACGAATTGATAATAAATTTGAAACCTGTCTATGGTGAGTGTTTTAAATATTACATTTGCATGTTAACTATAAAGAATCTCACAAAATGGAGTGAGTCTTGGAAATACTTCACTGAAGAGAGGGATCCGTTTCTAGAGAAAACTTTGAAGATGACTGAAAGTAGTTCGTTTGAAAATTGTTCATTTCGGCTTCGTATGATATTGTTTTTTTCCACTGGCGAAGAGCATAAAGGAAGTGAACGGATTATATCGCAGACGAAGATCATAGAAGCATCTACCTGAAGGCTTCGATAATATCCAAATGCTTCTGATGGTCTTTGTTTTCATTATGTATTTTGTATAGTTGATTTTCTAGATGCGCGGAAATGCAATAATGTTTCAATATTGTATTTTTTCTGGATAGTCTTGGCTGAAGTTACGACACAGACCTTTAACAGAGTTTTCTGCTGACTGATATATAGAATACTCGAGGGGTATTCAATTATAATGTATTAAATTGTTTGGGGTTTTAATTAAAAAAAACTTGCAATATCTCGCTTAAATATTTCGGAATTACAAACTGTATAGAAAGTTACTATTTCAGCACAAAAATAGGTACGAGTACCTAGAATTTAAAGAGTCTCGTTCTTATAATGGATCATTTTCGCAAGTCTTGCAGTGAAGATTGATATTTAAAAGAAATTGACTGAGGTGCTTTAAAAGCTTACAAAAATGTAACGCAAGTTTAATTTTGTAAACTCTTCGGCGTCTTAATTTTCGATTATTGATTAAAATTCAACAGATAATGCATTTTGTTAAAATCTGTTTTATTTTGTATTATTCCAATAAAAGCATTTTTAAGATGATTCGGGCATTCTGTATTTGAAACTAAATATCTATTTTTTCACATGCTTATCAAGTAATTGTATATCTCGCTGCTGACATTTGCAATAGAGTTGCATTCTTAATTTAACTTGACTAGAACCACAGTAACCTAGTAGTCATGGCCACGGTCATGCGGCTAGTGGTTTGCGTCGAGTCGTGGGTTCAAGTCTTGATGACACAAAGACCCGACTTGTAGCCGGGACTAAAGCCCGAAAAATCCGTCGAGACTTAATTCTCCCGTTGGCGTGATGGGGAAGTTGGGACAGGGGATGCCAGTTGCGGTGTCGTCCTGTGGTAGCGGTAGCCTAGTGGTTAAGGCAGTGGGTTTGCGGCCGGCGGTTTTCGTTGAGTCGTGGGTTCGAGACTTGATGCTAATAAGTACCCGTCGTGCAGCCGGGGATGATGCAAGTTAAATCTGTCGGGGCCCAAATTCCTCCCGTTGGCATTGGTGGAAATCAGGAGAAGGTTTGCAGCTCAAGTTTCATCCTCGTTACCTGGCGAGAAATATTGACTCAAAATACGAGGTCCGTTGCCAATAGCCCTCGTGTTGCTTTTAGTGCGGCGTTAATGAAACCAAACCAAAATCAAGTGTCATCCTCGTCACTGGACCGAGGTTCAAAATTACAAGATCCGTTGACAATAGCCCTTGTATTTCTTCTAGTGTGACGTTAATAAAACCAGTCCCTATAACTTGACAGGCATGAAAGAAAATATTTCTTTCACACTTTTTTTGTTTCAATCGATGGATATTCAGAAATGAGCAACGTGCATCCTTATAAAAAATGCAGAGATCAGATTTTCAAGTAACAAATAAGATCACAGGACTAAAAATAAAGTTTAAAATATAAAATGTTTTTATTTGTAATCAGACAATTATTGCAAATCTGATAACTTGATCATAAGGTTAATCCATGATGCGAACAGTAAGTGACATTCGATCATTTGCAGATTGTAGGGCGAATTTAATATTTTTAAAGTCAATGTTTTATTTTATCACTGTATCATCTAAAAATTGTATAATTCTGCGAACAATAAGCTTATATCACTATTATTTAAGCATTTCTGTTTAAAATGACAGATCTTAATCATATCACTAAATATTTCGACTATTTTGAAGATTTTGTTCACGTTGTACTGTACCGTGATGTATCCTAAATTTTAATTTTGGTAGTATCAAAGAGCTCTTCTAAAAGGGTGAAAACTTTTAGGTACGAAAGAACCCTAAGATGCTCTAACTGCGGCCCTTGGAGTTGGGTCACCTGAATATAGATTTAAATTTTTATTGTACATAAAAGTGCCAAAGAACATTTCACCATAAGCCGTACGTATCATACCCTACTATCATAGGAATATCTTCCTACCCGACTCCCAATTTTTCTTCCCTAATCTTGTTTAGAAACAATTACAAAGCCTGTTTTAAAAAGAGCGAGGCCATCTGGTACGATTGGATGATGCACAATGTATACCTAACCAGCAAACTTACTAAAGAGCGCGGGGGTGTATTACATTAATTTAGCGCCAACATAACTCCAATAATTTAGTGTCAGCGTTATGTTGTACACGGGTGACGCACTCCCGGGATACCCTAGCGATCCTTCTCTATTTTCGACCCTCCTTCTTGTCAACCATTTTTACCTTTTTTTTCAACTTCACGTCTAGATCACAGTTTAATCTTGTTTGGCGCAGCATGGCCATATCTGGCTCTTGCGCCAATAAACTTTACAATCACTCACTCACTCACAGCGTTATGTTGTAATTGCAGGGTAGTTTTTTAAAAATTATATTTCGTGTAAATATATTTAATGCAATGCAATGCAATTCCCCTAATTTCTAGCAGAATGTCAATGTCTTTCGTGTTGGACAAGTCTGCTCTACCATTTCAATGATATGAATTGCTCTGTGAAAACAAGTGACGTGTCTTTTAGATTTTTAATTCTTCGTTTGCGAATTTTTCCTTCATCGTCTTACTTTTTTTTAGGTAGATACGTGAATTATGACCCCGAGGCACACTAGTGATCCTTTCCAATGAGGTTTACTATCTTTTGTAAGCATTTTTTTTTAATCTCTAGACCACAATTATACTTTATTTGATGCAGTATAGACATTTCTGGCTCTCGTGCCACTAAACTTCTCCATCACTCTCTTTGGTGGTGGCGAACGTTTTTTGCTTATTTTATGTTATTATTATCCCATTCCCTTTTTGCTCTCTTAGATTAGTCTAGATCTTCTGAAGCTTCAGTTAATTAGTGGGCATTTTGGAATAGCCTGGCAAAAAATATGATCTAACGACAATGAAACTTTTCAGCAAAAATATACTCAAATTCTTTATCAATTGATAACTTTGGCGTTTATGGAATAAAACATCAGCTCTGATATATTGAAACTTTATATTGCGAGTTTGTTACTATCTGTTCAATCGATGTTTTATTATGGCCTGTATAAATCCCCTGATTGCGAGCCACGATTGTCAGCATTGTTTTAGTGAAAGCGCGATTTTGTGTTCTTTAATGACTTTTCATGAAGAGGTTATATTCACGTTATAATATGCGCATAGAGGTAATCATGTACATTAAGGAGTCTAGGTTATCGAACTTTTGTTATTTCTGTTATCCAGGAAGTGTATGAATGAATTATGTGATTTTTAAGTTTGAAAAGCTGTAGTAAAAAACAAAATTGTTGAAAAGAATGAGGGTCGAATATAGAGAATATCTCTATGGTATTCCAGGTGTAAGTCAACCGTGTTTACTGGAAACGGTAAACCATGTGGGAAAAGAAAAAGGAGCGTTATGCCCGAAATTATCTAAAAGAAGGTAAGCCTTGTGGCCGTTACCCAGAAAGCAACTTCATCCGAAATATCAAGGGATGTTTCTCTTTAACATTGGATAAACTATCTATAGTAAATACGGGTGACACCCTGCCGGGATACCTAATGAGCCTTTCTCTAAATTCGACGCTTCTTATCAATTTTCTTTATTCTTTTCTTTATTCATTTCTTGTGGGCCGCGGTAGCCTAGTGGTCAAGGTCGTGGACTCGCAGCTGGCGGTTTTCGTTCAGTCGTGGGTTCGATCCTTGGTGACCCGCCGTGTAGCCGGGGCTGATGCACGTTAAATCTGTTCGGGGCCCAAAGTCCTCCCGTTTGGCGTGATGTGGATGTTAGGAGAGGGGGATGCCAGCTCAGGTATCGTCCTCGTCACTTGACCGTGGTTCAAAATTACGAGGTCCGTCGCCAATAGCCCACGTGTTGCTTCTAGTGCGACGTTAATATAAACTAAACTAAACTATTCATTTCTTGTGTCTAGATCAGTCACAACATTATTTTGACTTTTGTAAACATTTCCATAAGTTTTTATTTACAATATTCCTTCGCTGATTTTTTTTTTTGTCTTATCTTATACTATTGTTTCTTCTTGTATTGTATTTTATTATAACTTTTTTGCTGTTTCTATGTTAATTTGCATATTTGTCGTGAGCGGTGTCTCGAAAGAAGTATATAGGGTTTGAATTTTGCGTTTTATTTGTCCCATGCTTTGATACGGGTGGCAGGAGTGAACCCTTCGCTTCTGTCAATTGGTTGATAGTAGTTACTTGTCAATGCAGTTTCTTTCGGAGTGCGTAAGAAGACGCTGATATAGTGATTCTGCTACAGATGAGGGGAGATGGAACATCTGACACAGCAATGGATTCTCGCCTTAATGCAGGCGTACTATATTTTTGGGAATAAAGGCGTAAGTGCCGTGCTTGATGATTATCAGTGGACCGGTAGTTGACTTCCTTATTAGACTCCCTCGTGGGAGGAGGCACAACAGGAATACCCTTTTCTTTATCCATGCATTATTCCCTTTCATGCTGGCGAAGGCCTTAATTTATTACTTTTCACATAAATGATATTGAAATCTTCAATAAGTACGTTCTGTTCCTCATTTTGTGGCTACCTGATAAAGCACTCGCCTGAGAATCTTGTTTTTCTACACAAAAGGAACTTCTAGGCATCGGAGGTAAATTGAAAAATATAAAACTTCCATTTGGAGACTTTTCAATCGAAATGGTATCACTTTTACACGCAAATTTTTTTCTCTTCATTGAACCTTTCTTAGATTATCCTGCATTCCTCGTATCTAATATGTCGCTAAGGACTCGAAGTAAAGTCCTTTCTGAATTTTACCTTCTTTGCGCCACCTAATTCGTAATCCTTGAAAGCTTATCGAACCAGGTTGCTGTAAATGTCTGGCTGATTATCATCAGAAGAGCGATAGTAATTTCCCTCAAGGCATCTAGGCGGAAACCTCAGTACTACGCAAGTACCGACCCGTTTCTTTGCAGACTATTTAAGTTGTTCCGTATGCCCCTGAGTTCCAGAACATCTTTGCTGCTTTATGTGCCAGAAATTTGAACAACCTCAAGCTGTATATTGTGGATAACATATTTGCACTAAAAGTGCTTCCGTTGAACATGTCGATATGGATTGCACTCTAGAACCTAAACATGTCATCTTCTCGCTCTGTCATCTATCCGAGTCTAAAACATGTCCTCAGTTTCTTATAAACTATGTACAAGATATTTAAGTTAAAAAGTATTTTAATTCAAGTCTAAGAAAATATGTCTACCTCAAAGCATTACCTGTTTACATTCAAAACCTAAAACCCTAATGCTTTCCAAATGTATCCTATTATTTAAAAGTTATTTGTTCTCTAACCGAGCTATGCAGCCGGGGCTGATACACGTTAAATCTGTCGAGGGCCCAAAGTTCTCCCATTGGCGTGGTGTGGATGTTAGGAGAGGGGGTGCCAGCTCAGGTGTCGTCCTCGTCACTTGACCGTGGTTCAAAATTACAAGGCACGTCGCCAATAGCCCTTACGTTGCTTCTAGTGCTACGTTGATAAAAACTTAATTAAATTTGTTCTCTAACCGTTATATCATCTCTCTCCAATCCATACCTCTATAGTTTATCACATTCAGTTACCAAATTATCAACAATAAACTCGGGAACATATTCTACCTTCCTGTCTCTTTCTGTTTTACTCTATCATAATACTCGTATCTAAAATTCCTCCATTCATTTCTATACTTGATATGCATATGTCAACCGCGCGGCGCCGCCAGGCGATAAGGAAAAAATGGCTTTAAATAATTCTCTATCATTTCACAATAGGAAGTAGGTTGGATATAAAAATAAACATGTCGTTTAAATCGAGAAGTGTTAAAACACTAGCCCTTGATGAGGTCTATGATACGTTTATGTAAAATGATTCCTATAGCTTTCCTACGAGATGGAAATTTTTGCAATTTAAAGCATTTTAAGTACCGAATTCAAATATAATAGAATTTTGCTTTCCGCTTTTATATTTAATCTCTCTATAAACTTTAGTCATATCTGGCTCTTGTGCCAATAAACTTTACTTTCTCACTTGACTCTTCTTATCGACCAATCCATTTTCATTGATTTAACGTCTAGATCATAGATTTACCTCGTTTGGCGCAGAATGGCCACATATGGCTCTTACGCCAATAAACTTCACTATCACTCGCTCTCTATAAACTTATATTCACATTTCCTATTTTAAACTATGTTTCTTAATTTTAAAATTAGTCTTACTATAATTTTTTTTATTTTTATAACATTTTTGATTAATTGAATTTGAAAAGTCTTTTTTTTGCTGCGTAAGATGCGGAAATAGATTTCTCATATTTTATCGCATCACTTCATTTGGCGCAGCGCAGCCATGTTAAACTTTACTATACCCCTACACAGTTACAACATAGTCGTCTCGAAGCAACTAAAAACTATTGGCGTATTTTAATGCAGCCGGCTTAACTTTAACGTTAAATAAAGGAGTTTAATGAATAATTAAAACATTAATAAATGATAAAGTAGTCTTATTATGGAAAATCAAACTTAATTGGAAATAATTATTTTGTCTCATTTAAAAAAAAAAATTAAACAAAACATATTCGAGATGCATATAATTCACCTTTATTTCAAAGAAAATTTCAAAATAATTAGATTTTTGTCCCTCACAGTTCACTCCTCCGTTGTTTTAACTAGCCAACTGCTAATGAACGTTTCTATGGGCTTAATATTGTTGTGGTTATTCTATAATTTTTTCCACGAGAATTTGAATGAAAATTAAAAAGGGCAGAGCTTGCGAAAGTCTTTTGAATAAATTGAAGATTCTCTGATCAGGCCAGGATATTAGAACGCCTTCAGTGTACAGGGAATTCATCAACTTGGCCTCGGCGATAACCCTCTAGAAGCGGAGGGGCGAATTCGAACGCATCATCCTGGGTGTGCCTGCTTTATTCTCGTAAATTTATTCTGACCATTTGGGATGTTCTCCTTTCTTGACGGGCAAGACTTGAAGAGTTGAAACGAACTCATAGCCTTCCTACCTTCGGGGACCTCAGATGTTTATCCTTGAATTGAAGGAAAAGCGGACGCGAATTCGCAGCCATACCCACTAGGCTACCAAAGGTATGGTAATAATTGAAACTTAGATGCAGATTGAAACTTAGATACTGATGTTTCCATGGATTCCAGAGAATAGCAATCTGATACTTGGTAATAATGGAGCAACTGATTATTAAAAGTAATTGAATCTATAAACCTACAAAAAATTGAGACGTCAATGACAGAGGAAAATAAGATTCTTTTGTATGATAAGTACTTACTGTTTTTAAATTAAAAGCTTTGGAAATAATTATATAATGTCTGTACTTTTGTTTATGCAGGGAAAAATCACATTTATAAAAAAAATAATTATATGAAAGCACTTAAATTTTAATATCTGTATTTAAATTTTAAAGACCTATATTTAATATAAAGTTAGGTACATCCTGTATAAAATCTACTGTATTTACAAGTTTGAAATTTGCAGAGTACTTATACGCATTCTTTGTATTAAATGTAAGTATAATTTCAAGAAATTTATTTAAATAAAATTAAACTAATTTTGAATTTCATGATTCAAATTTCTTTTTATTTTTTATAAGTATTGCGCCCTACCTAAACATGAGTGTTTATTAGAAAACAATTACTTGCAATATAAAGAAAATAACAGCTTTTTAATATGGCAAATATTGACAATATGTATAGAGTACATTTGAGGGAAGTTTATTAGAATTCAAAACACACACACACACACTTTGTGAGTAAAACAACTGCAGGTATAATTCTCTCAGGCGTTGAACGCTTGCTTATACAATTTTGAAATTTAATTTCCTTCAGCGTTCTATTTATCAAATTCTCATAAGTAATACACATACAGAATAATCAAAAATTTCTCTAATTTTCATCGGCAAAAAAAGGAAATGTAAATTTTGAAGCTCTTTAGTGCCCCAGTAACTTTAAAGAGCACTAGAAGTATGTGAAACTGAGCCCAAACTCGGATATAATTTGAAATGCTTAGAAGCAAGTTGATGAGGACTATGTATTGTTACGAACATGAGAAGACGCTTCCCTGCGGCGATTCTCTTGAGAAGGAAAATAAACACAAAAAGAGGAGTCATCAGTTAGCTAAAGCAATGATCCTATAACCTTGGCGACGGATTTTACGACTTGGTGAGAAACTTGGAGACTTTGGAGACAAATGAAAAGATCCCGAATGAGCTGGAACCTGAACGAAATATCGATCGGGAAGAAATTTACGGACTTTTCGTGAATTTTCTCATGTGACGTCCTGCGTGGCCGGAACAGATATAATTACGCCGAGAACCTGAAAAGGAAGAATTTGCTTTGGAGTCTTTGTTGCGGAGCTCGATCAGGAAATCGACTGAAGCTGTCGGCATTTGAAGTGAAGCATGCCGGGAGAATTTTTGGAGAAGTGTGTATCTGCCAGAAAAAGTTGGAGCCTGCCTGGTAGTATATAGTATTATTGCGGAAGTTGTCCGTAATGAGAATCACTAAGCTGATGAGCTGAACGCTTCTGATATAATTTTGACTGTTATCACTTGGATATTTTGTTCCTGTATCTGTGTCACTAAACTATGCAAGTGCTGTGTACTTGTTTGTACTGCTATTGTCCAAGCTATGTTACCTGTGTGTCATCCTGAAGACTTACGAATAAAGCGTCATTTGTTGTTATTCTCCAAGTTGTGAACTTGATTTCACTCCTTCACATCCACGAAAAGTTTTCCTAACTTTGTGGAGCATTATTTAGCTTTTGTTCCCAGTTTATGAGTGATTATTTATTAACATCGCCCCATATCAAGTGATACCCATCTCCCTCATCACTTGTACCCATATCAAGTGATACCCATCTCCCTCATCACTTGTACCCATATCAAGTGATGAGGGAGACACTTGAGGCTGCAATACTACACCAAACATCCATACTACACCCCCGGCAGTTCTTGGAGCTTCGACAGATATAATGTGAAATAGCCCAGTTACACACCAACACTACAGCAGCTTCTAGTTCGCAATCATAAGTACTTTTCTAACACTGCTACTCTTGTTCAAAATTAATTTTGCTTCAAGCGATTACAATCTTTCAGTAAGAACGGGGCAATGAAACCGAGGCACTCTAGTGATCTTTTCTTTCCTATAAGGTTTACTCTCCACGGTACGTTTTAACTTGGTATCACTTTTAATTCGTGATTTGACTCCCACATACCCTATTGATCGTTCTCTATTTTCAGCCCTCACGTCATCTATTTTATCTTTCTCTTTCAACTTTCTTATGTATAGTTCATAGTTATACATTGTTGGCGCAACATAGCCATATTTGGCACTTGTATTACATAAATCTATTCTCTCACTCACTGATTCACTCATTAAGAGTTAATTTTTATAAAAAAAAAGGGGGGATGTTATTTTGTTTAAAGGTCAAATCAAACCAATTGAGATTAACCAATAAAACATGTGTTCAACACCGAATCAAAATAATTTTTCATCCACCCTGAATATGACTATTAATATGCTTTGTAAAATTAGGTATTTAAGGAAACTTTCTTATAAAAAAACTACCCCGTAAAGAATTAAATATTTTATAGTTAAAATACCAATTCCATTGAATGATGAAAACTATTAGTTTGTTGTGGTGATCTAAAGCAAAGAGCTAATTAGTTTCAAAATTCTGTCTTTTTCCTATCAAGATTAATTTACCTTTGAGTAAGGAGCCCAATGGACAATTTGAATAGCAATTCGGGGACAAAGTTAAGGGACATGTTGAATGGGGGAATTAATGATTTAAGGGACAGGTTGAATATGAATTCGCATGAGCAATCGATAACGTCAGCTACTCCTGGTATACAACTGGAGAAAAAATTGTCAGCCCAGCGTTTGTCACGTATGTGTTGGATATTACATCTTGGACACTGGAACTGTGTACCCTAAAGGCAAGGAATATTATTTATATATACCATGTTTTTCTCTGCAGAAACAACCATGCCTGCATTTTGTAAAAAAAAGTTGATTATGAATTTCTTACTATCACTGGACATTGGCTCCACTACTCGCGTTTGGGGGAATTGGATTTCGTGCAGACCTGGTCTGAGAGATGACTACCTACTCGTTATGAAACGAGAAGAAATTGAAATTCTCGAGACCGGTGCCTTAACCCTCTTAGCGTTTTACTTTTTTTGTGTAAAGCTATTCCGAAAACGATCTACTTAAGCGCAGCTAAAGGTCACGAAAAATTTCCGCTTTCCATTCACAAAATCTTCGAAAAAGCAAAATGCTTCTATTCTTTCCCCTTTTTAAGATGCTTGTGGTCAACAACAGTCCCTTAGGTTGTAGTGAAAGTTCATATTGGAGCACTTAGCCCAATGCAGGCTTTTACCTCCTATCTAAGTTAAACATGATAAAAATTCCTATTGCCCATGATGAAATGGATGTTTGCACTAAATAATTTAAAGTTTAAAAATAAATAAGTTACTTTAATAGTTAAGAAAAATTCATTAAGTAAGAAGCAGTTGATTTAAAAAATATAATGGATGTATCTTGATAATTTAGAAAGTGTAGAATTTGATGTGAACGAGCAATGACTTATTCAGAAGGGTGGTTGAGTACGGGGTGAAGACGCTTGTCCAATCAGGAAGCGGCTACTCAGGTTTTGAGTGTTTCGATTTTCTTGACTGGGAAAAATTCCCGTTTGCCTCTAGTGAGACAGAGGGCGTTTTCCTATTGGTTGTTGAATTCGTTAACAGAGGGTCATTGTTTTTAAGTTCTGCTTCTATGCGTTAAGTATGCTCTCTTGTAATTTTTCGTTTCTTGAGCGGAAAGGTTTGAGTGTTTCATTATATTATTGGTGAATTTTTCTGTGATAAAATTATTGTAGTTTTGGAGTTTAGAAATTTTTAGTGAATCTCAAATATTTTCTTTGCGCATGAGCCAGATAGCTCGTGCTATCATCCTTATATTATTATTTTGTAAGATTTCTATTGTATTGTGGTGGATCTGAGCAGCTAGGTTTCAAATTGGACAAGCATAGGTTATGATAGGTCTCAGAAAGTGTGTATAGACAAGCAGCTTATATTAAATAGGTAAAGTTGAACTCCGACATATTAAGGGAATAAATTTATTCACGGATAGTCGGAATTTTTCTTGGATATGATTAATGTGATGTCTAAAAGTTAGACCTTTATCTAGAACGACGCCAAGGTTTTTAGCTGTTTAAGATCAGGGGATTTGTTTGTTTTCAATGAATATGTTTGGTGTGTGTATCCTGATTGCTTTTGTGGAGAATATGGGCCCTTGGGTTGGGCATTTTTATAACTCAGGAGAGCAGTAAAAGGGGAGCGGATTAGAGTTTGGGGAACAGATTATTCAGATCAGAACTTGTAAGGTGTTCGACCTATCTATTGAGTTTCAATAAAATTGTTTCAACAAATGAAGAATAAAGAATATCGATTGAAACAAATTGGCGGGTTAAAAGTTGAAAAATGTTTTAGTTGCAAACAATAGAAAAATTCTTTTTCCTGTCATTTTTAAAAACTTCTTTTGAGAAAAAAAATCATTTTATTTTAATATTAGGATTTTAAATGGGGGAAAAAGCATCTTATATTCATTGTTGAATACGAGACCAAGAAATACAAGATAGATTGCATATTTTGAAAGAAGTAATGATTAGTACAATGCCTGCTTGGATAGATTCATAGTCCGTGTCCAGAAATAGCGCCGCACTCGTGTCATTGTCACAACGTTTGGCGTTTACACACGATATTATTATACACGATGGTTAAATTTGTAAAATAAACACTGAAATTTCTTTATTCAATTATATTTTAAATTTAAATTAACAAAGTTCGATTTTTCAATATTATTAATTTAAATAAATTTTTATCCTTAAAATTAAATTTTTTTTGAATGAATTTTTTCGGCAGGAATCTAAATTTTCTTTCACAACACGCTCATTGCAGAACAACTTGATCCAAGCCAGAGGCCTTTAAACTGGGTTTATTGGAACTTTGACAGGGGTTCCGTAAGAGATTACTATATTTGCTTCATCAAAGCGCCAGAATTTTAGTGAAAGTTTAATTTTTATAGAAGATTGAATTCTTAAAAGAAGTTTGCTTGTAAAAATAAATATAAATAAATATTTTAAGGATAATTAAAATCTTAAATTTCGCAAAAGTCATGTGTTTCAAATACATTCATCGAGACGCATTAGGTCATAATTAGTCTGCGTTCTTTGGATCAATTGAAGAATCACCCACTCAAATTCATTGTTTTCAAGATATAAAGTAAAATTGGCGCCACTCTTTTAAAAATTGAAATTTTGGGCAGAATTTATTTTGAAAGATAATACTAAATGATTTGGTAATTTGTATAATATTTTAGTAGACGGTAACGCTGATCACGACAAAAATGTAAAAATTAATTTGGTCAAACATTTATCAGATCTGAAAAAAACATTTCTTGCACCCTGTTCAAAATGAAAATTATCTTGGATTCGAAGTCCTTCTCATGACTGTGATTCCTCTGAACTCCGAAGAAAACCTCCGAACTTCCAATAAAAGAAATAATTGAGTGTTTATCAATTTGATTGATATATCAAATTGATATATACTGAATTGAAACAAAATTTAGTTAAGTTGATGTTATGTATTTTTTTGGTTGACATTAGAAAATATCGTGAAATTTCCGAAAGAGCTGTGAAACATCTAATATCAAATGTTTCAACCTATATATGCGAAAAATCTTTCTCTTTGTATGCTGCGACAAAAACAAAATACAGAAACAGATTGGATGCTGAAGAAGATATTAGGTTGCAGATTTTAACAATTATTCCAGACGTAAAAGTACTTTGCAATAAAAAGCAATCACGGCCAAGTCATTGAAAAATTTCTTTTCATTAATTTGTTATACTTTAAAGTATTATTACTTTTGTTTATTATTCATATGCTATATTTTAGAAAAAAAAAATTATCCACCTTACCATTCATTAATTTTACAATGACGTGTCTACTATAATAAAATCTAAATGCAATACTAATTTTTTAATCTTCAGTAGGATAAGGAGCTTTAATAACCTATTTTTCTTCTGTTTGATCAAGGAGTTCCTTGAAGGTAATGGTAAGCTCAAAGGGTTCCCCAAAGTTCAAAAGGTTGAATACCTCTGCTGTAAGCAAAATACTCCCTCTACATCCCCATTAGTGCCAAGGCAACATACTTCACATTCAATAAATAATTTAAAATTTTAATGGGGTATATATTCCTCAAAATATCAAAATATTTCTAAATATCTTCGACCCACATTTTAATTTTCGCCTTTCCGTTTCTTTAGTGTTTTCGAACTTTAAATACATATTCGCATATATCTTTTAACGGAAAATTATCATCGGTAACTACATCTTTCATATCAATTATTATTATGAATTCGGCTACGAGAGAAACTTATTCCCTTTTAATTTTGTCTTTCAAAACAGTACACTCAAAACACTTCAGTACAGTGAAGTTGAAAGACATTTCCTTAAAGTATTCATAACAAATTTTATAGGCAATTTTAAATTTTAGAAATATATCCTTAATCCCACGATTATAACCCTATAAAATTGATGATGCAATCCTGTTCGGTAAGCAGAAAACTTATGGTGAGAATACAGTTCCCTACTAAATAAGCGAGTCCAAACTTTTTTATGATATAAACTGCATTTAGATGGGATTAGTTTTTATTAACGTCGCAATAGAAACTACACGAAGGCCATTGGTGACGGATCTCCTAATTTTGAACCTCGGACAAGTGACGAGGAGGACATATGAGCTGGCCTCCCCTCTCACAACTTCCACACCACGCCCACGGAAGGACTTTGGACCCTGACAGATTTAACGCGCCTCAGTCCCGGCTACACGGCGGGTTTTCGCAACCAAGGATCGAACCCACGATTGAACGAAAACCGCCGGTCACGAATCCGAAACCATGACCACTAGGCTCTCACGGCCACACGTTTAGATGGGAATGGGTTGGAACTTTTAAAAGTGTGCATAAAATTGTCATTATAGTTGATAAATTTTTAGGAGTGCAAAAGAATATTTTGGTAGTACAGATTTTAAAAGGAATATCGTTTGCGAAAAAGAAGTTCGAAACTCCCTAAAGGAGTACGGTTGTTTATCTTAGGTATTGCTATCTCGCTACATTGAGTTGGAAGTCCATTCGAAAATCCTTTATTAAAATCTATAAAAAAATTACGCGTCTTACTTTTGTATTTGTAATTTTTACATTTTTTCCCGAAAACTGTAATTGTCAGAGTGGTATTATCCAAAACTGCAGGGACCTAACTTTTGCACAAATTGTTCCTACCTAAGACTGACTCTACCTTATCAAGTGAATATGCCGTATTCAATTCAAGATTATGGCACTGCAGATTACATTTTCCATCTATTTTAGATGTAAATTTTATATCTTCTACACCAATATGATAACAGTGTACAATTTAATTTAAAATTATAATTGAATCTAAAATTATAAAATTTTTAACATTTGCGACAATGTCACTTATATCTATTTTTAATAATCTGTTAATACATCAAACTATTACTTTATTATGTTGACGCTTTATTTAATATTACGTATAATACAACAAACAAATTCGAACTGAATTTTAAAATAATTATTTCAGAAATTATTGTAGATATGCTCATAATTTTTGTATACCGAAGTTTTAGCATCTCAGCTTTGCTTCCAAGTAAAAATTTTTATTTTATATTCATCAAATGTTTCAGCATATTTTATGCTCATAACGTATAGTTTTTAACTGAATTATATAAAACTAACAGAATATATAACAATATGCTAGCGATGAAATATATTAAGTTTTAAATTTTATATTTTAGATATTCAGAGAATTGTAAGTTTTTGTGATTAATAATTTTTAACTGAGTATGTGTTATACATAAATATTTTTTATCGCAAATTGAAAAGCAGATTTTCAGGGTAGCTTATGTATAATTCCTAGTTGTATATTGTTAAGATTACGAAAAATGTCTGGATTTTAATTACATGTACTTCAGTTATTCTCTAACAGAAGATAATTATAAGGGATTTTACACATATGGATTTTCTTTAAATTTGAATCTTCAAATAATTAGTAATCAAAAGTATCTGTGCAAATATACAGTTGACATTTACGCGTATGAACAAATATGAATGTGTTCAGACACTTTTAATTACTAATTATTCAAAAAATCAAGTTTGAAATGAATCAACTTTGAAGGATGCTGTAGTTGAGTTATTTAAAATTCGGATGCATTTCGTAAATTAATACTATAAAACTGGGAATCGTGAGGACGCTGTCCTGAATACCTAGCTTTGAAATTGTGAATAGATTTAAAAAGGTTTGGTTTTTTGCTGTTATTTTTATTAATGTATTATAAACTTTTAAAAGTAATGAAATACAAAAGCTTAAAAATTATTCAGTTGTTATAACTGAAAAGCTTAAAGCGTTTCTGATTTTGACTCATTTTTTTTTTTTTTTTTATTTTTGAAATTTTATTATGAAATAATTATCATTTCAAAAACTGAAAAAGTAGTGATTAAAGAAACACAAATGAAACAATAGAATATATTCATTGTTTTCATACATTCTTCGAATTTAAACATAGATATTTTATAGATGTATATTTAGCAATGTTTTTAGAGGTTTATAGATATAATATAAAAACTTAACTCTATTTTATAATTTTAATGTAAGGGAAAGAAACGTGAGTTTTTAGCTAACAAAGAAAACAAAGAAAATGTAATTTGTCCAACTAGATAAAACAGTAGATTTCTCTCTCTACCTAAATTTGTTAAAGATTCAAATAAATATTAATTAAAAAATGTTCATAAAATCTAGTTAATTTTGTGATGGAACTCTTAAGCGTTTTGGTTTGGTTTAAATAAAATGGTTTTATTGCGAAAGCTAGGTCAAAGAACGCATTTCTTTCAAACCCAATAAAATCTCAAACCAAGCTGACTGACAAACACACTTGAAATAAAATCTTACCCTCTCTCTCTTGAATGAATGTCTCAATGGAAAATGTTACGAGGGCAAAAGCGGGGTTTCTGAATGAGCCATAAAATTTCCTGTCAGCGTCCATTGTGTGTCCGCAACCCCACCCCCCAATTATCTATCACGATGTTAAACTTTTAAGAGGGGGAAAGGAATTTCAGCAAAACACGTCGCAAATGACCTTGAAGTAATCCTGTGAAGTCGACAAAATGCAGCTTAACAGCTTTCGGTGTGTTCACAGCCACACGGGATTGCACGGCTTGAATGCTTTTGATGTACCTCGAACAGAACGGGAAAAACAGTACAAAACGCTTACATGGTTAATCAGGACATTTTGACTGTGCAATGTAGAATACATTTCCTGAATAATATTTATTTTGAATTTGTACAGAGTTCTTTCGAATGAGCTCACATATTGGTCGGAAGGATTTCTTTTTCTAGCATCCGCATTAAGAATACCGATGATAAAGGAATTGTCTATCAGGTGAAACAAGACCTATGCTACTCCTTCGCTTACACTTGATGTGCCGGACACAATATTCTCCTAATCTTGCTTCCTTGTGATAGTTTCGAACTAGTGGAATATTACATTTGCGATGTGAACCTGGATGATGTCGACGCACCTTCGAGGGTCTGCGACATCGATGTTTTGTCAATCGATTTATTGTAGCCGATATTTATTTAATATTGATGTTTTGAGTTCGATGTTTCTTTAACATCGATGTTTGAGCATTAACGAGTCGTCAACAAGTTAGGGGATTTAGTTAGGGTGTTTACGCCAATACGAAAAGTTGGACTGTCTGAGAAGCACTTAAAGCTTTATTTCAGATCGTATAGAGTTACTCAACGATTATCTGATGTTACCCATGAAGTGGAAAATTTTGAAGAAAACCGTGAAGAGACGATGAAGTGCAGAGAATGTCGTCTACGTTCTTAGGTTAAAACCTTAATCTTGATCCAAATAACTAAATTGAGGAGATATCTAGAATTGCGAGGAGATCTGTAACACTGAGTCAAACCAGATTACTGCGGGGAGCTGCTTCTTTCTAAAAAGAGGAAAATGTAGCAATACTCGTATTCTGGCAATGGCGCAACAGTTAGAATTGGCTCTTGCTCCACAATGGAAAAAACTGAAAGGAAGCGTTCTTGTCCAGTACAAGAAGAGATTTAATAGTACTGAGAAAAGCCATTTTCTTATGCAATGGCTTCCTTATTCAATCCACGGTTAAAAACCATTTCCAAGGCAAGGCCTTATTGAATACATAGATCAAGAAACTCAACAATAAAATTAGAGAAGAGGATGAATTATTTCATTTTGAGGATGAGTATGAGTAGTTGTCTATAGATTCCTCTTCTTCTCGAGGTAAATAAAATTTACAAAATTGTGGATAAGTAATATCTTTTTATTTGAATAACAATGTTTGTTTACTGATCACTACCAAGTTCTTACGTATAAATAAATATATTTGGAACGTAGAACTTAATGTTTGGATGACTCATGAATCTATTTACAAAATAAAACAAGGTTGAAATTTAAAAAAAAATAAGAAAATGTAATTGTGAGCTGAAATACTTGGAATTTATGAAAAACACTGACAGTGGATATTTAAATTTATTAATATAGGTATATTTATTTTTCTTTGCAGAAGATGACTTTTGGGAAAATCACCATCATATGGTACAAAATAATTGGAGAGTTACAAAGAGGTCAAAGCTTTTGGAGGAATTCTACACTGGTAATCTGCTTCTCAAGCTTAC
>BMAW01106109.1:204403-253676 GCA_019974015.1 Nephila pilipes | reverse complement strand
AGCTTACATTTTCAGTTTATTTCAATTGTCTTAAGTTTAAACTCAAGGATGACTGACTCAAATTTATCGATATTGCACATATTGCACATATCGTGTTATGAAAATTCACATATTGCAAAAGTTGTGAATTAATACTTATCAGTGACTACGACATCAGTCCACCAGACAGAGTTTCTTCCATAACTAGGGGAATAGTTTGTGAATAAAGAAGTCAACTTTAAGGAGAAAAAGTTAACAAACTGCTTTTCCACCAAACTGTGGATAAAATACTGGGATCTCTAAATTATATTAGATAATATTCAGTAGTGTAAATAATTATATCGTATTAAGCAATAATTTATTAATCTTTTCAATGTTTTCATCAACTACAATACAATTTTCGATTATTTTCCATTGAAATATTGTACTGAAAAAATAGCATCCCCACTGCCAAAAAATGAAGGTAAATATTTACCATTAAAAATATTATTTTTCTGATGGTCCTTTTCTTTATTTTGCTCAACATTGATATTTTAATATTAAACAACGACTTTTAAAACATCGATTGTTTTGTGGTCGATGTCGCATCTCTACTGCAAACTCTCTTTTGAAAACCGGTATTGACTTATGAAGAGAACTTTCTTATCACGTTCTTTTAATTTTTGCTCTTTTAAAGCATTTCAAATTCTCAAGTTAAAAACTACCACTACTTTCAACTCTAGAATCGCGGAAATTGACTAATTTCCCTAACCTCATTAGAAAAATCATAAGCCTTAAATAACAATAAATTAATTATTGTTATTTAATTACAATAAATTAAAATAAATATTTTTTTGAAATAAATGTATTTGTACGAAGTATAATTTAAAACTGTTTAGCAGTTAGTTACGACACAATGCTGAGACTAAATTATTAGCCATCAAAAGCCACTAAGCAGTCCGTCTGTCTGGAACTATACTCTTTTATGTGTAATATATAAGGCTAGCTGTAAAATAACTGGGTGCTGCTATTTCGCATGTTTCGTGCATCGTGTTTCCTTCCTACATCTAGTAATGCACATTCGTACTCTTCAGTAAGTTTGCTGGTTAGGTATACATTTTGTACTGCTCACAAATCAAGACAGCTCGCGCTCTTTTTAAAATGAGCTCAATTTTGTAACTGTTTCTGAATAAGAATATAAAAGAAAAATTATGATGATGTTTGAGTCAATGTATTGAGATATTCCCATTATAATGGAATATCATATAAACGACTCATGGTGAAATGGTCTTTGGTACATTTATGTAGACTAACAACTTAAATTTTTGTTCAGATGACCTAGCTACGTGAGCCATTGGTTCACTCCAGGCAAACCACATGCGACCCGCGGGCTAGCCAAGTGTGCTCTATTCCGTAAAACCATTACTTAATTTAAGAATTTGGTAATGAGTAGAATTGTAAAGAAGAAGGAGCATAAAAGCGAGAGTAAACGCTTTTGTTTTAATCGAAGAATCGAATGAAGGAGAAAACCGGTATGTGCTCAGTGTGGAACGAGAAGAATATGGGATATTGAGTTTAAGTGGATAATATATTTTGGATCCTGAGAAATTGTTTCAAAGTGTTTAGAAAATGTCTTTTCTTTTGAGAGAATTGAAAAAAAATTTACAAAATGTTGCTACTGAGATGAGCATTAGAAATATTTTCGAAATGACGATACAGAGCTTGAAAAAAGCCGTAAAGGGTTCGGAAGATTACGAGGATGAAGATATTAGAGAAATGTTAAAGAATGAAGAGAAAAAGTGAAAAGATTGCCTAGAATCAGAAAGAAGATATGGAATTTCTATTACTGTAAAAATGTGTTTATAAAAGGAAAGATGCCGATTATAAATTGGAATATTTCCGATGGATTTTGAAAATTTTAAAGAAATTTTACTTCGTGGAGACCTTAGAAAGAAAGACCGTTAAAGAAATAAGATAGAAATGGAAAAGAGTAGTATTTAAGGCAGTTAGCTGACTTTGAAAAGGAAAACAAAGAGAAGAAAGAAATATAGATAGAAATAAGACCGAGAAAAAGAAAAAAGAAAGCAAGTGGATTGGAGATTCAACGAGATGCATTGCACCAAGAAGAGTTTGGAAAGAAACAGATTATGAGAAAAGAAAAAGAACAGAAAAGTACAATAACTGCGCAAGAAGAATTAAAATATTTAGAAAAACAAAAATAAAATGAATTTCTCAAGGTAAACCAAAAGTCTGTAAGTGATCTTTTAGAGGAAGATATTTCTATTCGAGAAAAAGAAGAATCAGAGTTAGAAATCCAAATTAAGTCAAGTGAAGACGATATTTCTAATTTACCAAATCAATTAGAAAAACTAAAATGTGAAACATATATTTTAATTGAAAGGAAAGAAGAATTGTGCAGACATGTAATGAAAAACAAGGAGAACGAAGGAGACGAAAGGAATTAATAACGGTGGAAAGAAACGAAAAGAGGGAAGAAATGTTGATTGATGACACTGCAACAAAATTCTAACGTAAAAGACAAACAGCTTTCAAAAGAGAGAACATAAATTCTGAGAGAAATGGGGGAATGACAAAGAGCAAAACTGAAGGAGCGAATTAACAGAAAGAATAGCCACGAGAATTTCAAGGCAAGAGAAATCATCATGATGCGAGGTTTAGAGACCATAGGTCAACTCATCTTCCTACGCAAAAGCTCCGAAGAAAAGAACTAAACTAACTACGTCACAGGAAGAAACGGATGTCCTCCTTTCTAAAGAGAGACGACTAATTCTGTCACAATAACAGTACAAATTGTAATCGCTGCAGGACAGTTTATCATCCCAGGAAATGTGGAGAATCTACACTCTTCTAAAGTGAAATCGCAACACCAAGAAATAATGCAAATTTCAGGAGCGAGTGTGGTGAGATGGGTATGCAAATAACTAAATTTGGGTGCGCATCTGATCACATGGTACTCATATTCGAGATATTAAGGCCAACAACTTCCCTTCTCGTAGGCATAATTTGAGGATTTATGTAGCATTTGTTACTTTCGAAGAAGCGTAGAAAATACCTCTGAGAGGTCCGTGAGCTCAATACCATCAGTTAATGATCAAAAATGTGACCGTGTTATCGAACTCCATGAACTGGGTTTGTCGCTGCGCGCAATAGCGACTCGTGTTGGGCGACTCAACGTGAGTACCATCCAACATTGTGTCTCACGATGGATTCAGGAAGGTCTACGTGCATGCCGAAGAGAAAGTGTTGCACTTAAGTGCACGTCTGAGCGCACAGATAGGCGTATTCGTGACACCCGAAGCTGGTTGTCTTCTGGAGCAGATGGATTTGTATTCACCCAAACCATACGCAACAGCTTACATGAAGTACAGTGGCGTGCACGCTTACCAGCACCAGGGGTACCATTGACAGCTCAACACAGGGCTAGATGCCTAGAGTTGGGTCTTAGTCATTGTACCTGGACCATCGAATGGTATCGGGTATTGTTCACGGATGAAACTTTGTTTCTGTCTGTGGAGGAATGACTGCCTCGACGGATATGGTGGCGATCCGGAGAATGCTACGAACTAACCCATTTAAACCGGTCCTATACCGGGCATAATGGCTTGGGGTGGCATAATGTTTCATCACAGAATGTCTCTGGTACATATTCACGTCCGTTTGACAGCGGATTGCTACGTGATACAAGTTGTGGGGCCTTTTGTTCTGCCCTTGTTGCAGAGCGTACCCAACACAGTAATTCAGGAAGGCAATGCCAGGCCACAAGTCGCACGATGAACTCTTAACAGCCTGACTGGATTTGATATCCTTCCTTGGCCAGCAAACTCTAGAGATCTGAATCTCTTCGAACACCTGTGGTTTTTCATTGGACATGACATAAACCGAGGACCACTAGCGCGAACCATGGTTGATCTGCGCACGACAGTGTATATGACTTAGGAACGGTTACCTCAAGGAACCATCTCAGTAAACTAATAGAATTCCAAGGCGGATTGAGGCCTTTATAGCTGCCCGAGGTGGGCACATTAGATACTACATAAATTGGTCTATAATGATTTTATTTGTCTTTTTTTTTAATTATTTGCTTATCCACCTCATCACTATCGCTCCTGAAATTTGCATGACGATACGTGCATTATTTCTTGGCAATGCAATTTTATTTTTGAGAAATGTAAAAGGGCAGAGGTTAGATGATTACTTTTCAACTCGGGAGAGATAATCATGGCATACGTCACGAAAACCAAAGAAACAATCAGTGGAGATTCAAATTTCTTGGGTGTGACAGTATTGCAGGCAAAGATCAAACATTTCCTCATTTTTATTAACGAGGAGTGCCTCTCAGACCATATAGAAGAAAACCAGTGTTTAAAGGCCTTCGTGGTCTTAACGACAAAGAGCAATATCCATACAGCAGACCAAATAGATTTTGGTTTCATTTTATTTTGGAAGAATTTGTGAAAATTTAGTATTGGATATAATGTGTATTTTATGGCACAGTCACCATATATATACATCTTGTAATTTCAGATAAGCGATTGCGTGATACTTTATTCTCCCCAATCTCTTATATTGAGGGAAGATGTAGTAAACATGAGATCTGTTGGCGAGAGAAAATTTGCCGTAACCTCTTGTTTGTATAAAAGAGGAGTTCCTAGAGTATTGAAAGAGATGTAGCCTATACTCACGTGTGAGTGGTAGGGGCAAAACGCTCTCCGAGGTATGTAGTTAGTTGCTATTGTTAAAGACCTTGAGAGACCTTGTCATACAGGCCTTATGCATAAATGAGCATTCGTTGATATCTCTAGTAGAAAGAAAGATAGATTAAAAAATTTCTTATAGTCGCGTGAAATTTTGCAAAATAAATTTGGATAAATTTTATGCTAATCTCAAAGAATACGATTCTTTTTATTATTATTCTGAAACTGGTTTGATAAAAATATAGAGAACAATCGACAAATTTAATTTTTTAAAAAGTTTACTTGGGACTCTACATTACAAACTTCAGACTCTGCTAGGATGGGAAAGAAGAGGTAATAATTGCAAAATGAGATACATTATTTAATATGATTTACAGCCGAAAATGCTCCATATACCCTCCACATATGCATGCCATACTGACATATCCTATAGTAAATATGAATATGACTTGAATACACACCATAAGCAATTTGTAATCGCAATAGCATCTACACCATTATTATTTTTGTTTATTTAAAATGTTCGTGGAGTTTTCAATAATCACTTTATAGAATAAAATAATGTTGCTTAGCTATATGCTGGCGTCACTTCCATGGGGAATCATCTACAATAGTATCCTCTATTTTCGCAAATTTTAACTTTTCTTCACGTAATAAAATAATCCAGTGGCATTTATGATCCCCAAATAAACTGCATTCATGAAAATAATCTACACTATTAAAAACATCTGCCTTCAAGATCTATTTTACAGTGACTATTTATATACAGAGTGTTTCAAAAGTTTGTTATGATTGAAAAGCTGCTTAAAATGATTTATGTTAAGGGAAACGTTTAGTTTGTTCATTTTTATATTCATCGTTGTGCGGTATTTTGCATGTCATAAAAAACTAATTCAAAGTATTGACAATATAGTAACTCAGAAGAATGTGGTATCTGCTCCTCATTGTAATTTTATACAGATATTCTAGACACTATGATCGTTTCATATTTTTTCATTTATTTGCTTTAAACGTATCTGACTTGGTGTAGGATTTGTTTTATTTAAAAATTAGATCTCTATATTATGTACAAGATTAATCTCCGGTATTTTGAGTTACATTTTTAAAATCTTTTTTTAAAAATAGTAGTGTATAATGTTTTTTTTTTTTTCATGTTTTAAACAACTATTTCACTCATCTTAGCCTGTTTTGACTCTTGCACCATAATCCTAAAATATTGTTTTTCCACTCAGATATCGTTAAACTTGTTTACTCCAAATTGACGTTAGTTCAGTCTAAATCAAAGTTATGTATGTTATTGATAATTTAATAAAATCTGAAGTGTAATTATAATATTTAAAAATTATTATTTTTTTAAACTGAAGGTCACATTTCAATAACTGTGAAGGACTTTCTTACTATTTGCTTTTAATTCATAGATAAATAACGAATTAAAATTCACTGAAATCGCTCAAGGAAGTGGGAAGCTAAATCGAAAACTATTAACTCTTATTGTTTTGTGTTAGTCAATAATGTATTACATATGAAATCCTCAAATCAAAATAATTGCTTTTGATTTTTTTTATCGTCTGGATGCAATCACTTTCTCCTTGAAAAACATGAATTAAATTATTACGAAGTTATCGATTGTTACAGCAGATTAATCTAAAAGACAAATAGCGATATATTTAAGAGAAAACTCTGATACTATTCCATTAGAAGCCTGAATCTTCACCCGATATTGCTTCTCTGCTGATTTCGACGCAATTCTTGAAGAAGTTTACATATTTTGTGAGTATATAAGCATTACGAACTGTGTTTTTCAAAAAATTGTTTTAATGCGTTTATGTTTTTAAATTCAATGTGGTGGGTATAGTTTTCTTTAAATGCAGGCGTTTATTTTGTTTCACATTTAATTAGTTTCATGTTTTCAATATTGTAGCTTACGAAATTGGACAAAAAAAAGTTTCTTTTAACAGAGTAAGACAAATGTTTATATATCTTACCGTTCTCATATTCGTATGTAATTTAAATTTAAATAATCCATTGGCATAGTTTTATTCTTCATATATTCATTTATTTAATTACTAGCCCACTGAAACAGATTCCAATTTTGAAAGCTGCTCAACTTTAAGCAAAAAAGTTGTCTGCTGGAACAGTTCCGCTAGAGATTTCTAGAATTGAGAGGATGCGTTGATTCTCTTCAGGCCTGTGAATGTTGTACTTTTGCCCGTGAATGTTTTGATTTGTACACTACTCTGAACCTTTGAAGGATATACTTCGATATTAATGTAGTACACTATTCTGAATCTTTGGAGCATATAGGTTCAAAAGACATTCAATTATGATCCATAATATTCTCCTACTCCAAGACAATGTAGCTGCTTAAATAGCTGATTGATTATGGTGGCAGGCTCAGGACCATCTTAAATCATGGGATCGATTCCTGATGCCTCTAAAGACGCTTCGTGTAATGGAGCTGAGGCCCATTAAATCTGTTAAGACTCTATATCCTCCATTTGGCGTAGTGTGTTATTCAGAGAATGATGTGTCAGATTAGATATCGTCCTCCTCAGTTGTCATTGGGCAGCGGTAGCTTAGTGGTCAAGGTCGTGGACTAGCGGCCGGCGGTTTTCGTTCAATCGCGGGTTCGATCCTTGGCCGCCAAAGACCCGCCGTGTAGCCGGGGCTGGTGCACGTTAAATCTGTTCGGGGCCCAAAGTCCTCCCGTTGGCTTGGTGTGGATGTTAGGAGAGGGGAGTGCCAGCTCAGGTGTCATCCTTGTCACTTGACCATGGTTGAAAATTACGGGGTCCGTCGCCAATAGCCCTCGTGTTGCTTCTAGTGCGACGTTAATAAAAAAAACTAAACTAAACTAAAATTCATTTGTCATTGTGATTGTTTATTAACGAAGTACATAGAAGAAACGAAAAGCTATTTGATGACAGACCTAGGCTTAGTGACGAGAATATAACCTAAGCAAACATTTCTCCCTCCAAACATTATCATCACCTCAACGGGAGGATTTAGAACTTCGATTGGACTTAGATTAGTGCATGAGTCCTGTTACACTATTGGCCTTAAGTGGCATCGGGTCGCATCAGACTTGATTAAACTCGTCATTTAACCGAGGTTCAAAATTACGAGGTCCATGGCTTATTAACCTCGTTAAAGTTTTAAGTTCAACGTTAATCTATCAATCAGGATAATTCATTCCAGATTCCATGCAATTCGTGCAGCATAAGAAATAATAAAGTGTCTTCATTGGACAACATTCTAACACCTTCCCTGTAGTTCTGTCTTGGAACTTTCGTACTATCGTTTGTTTGGATCCCTCAAAGAAGTATTCGGATGATACAACTGGTCCTGCGATAGAATTCCTCAACAGTTTTTGGAATGGAGTAAGCTATGTGTCTAGCTCCAAAACTACCAGTCCACGTTTAAAGTCTATTGATTCCTGTCGGGTGGTCTTTATGAGGTTAGAAAACATTTCACATGAATCACTCGAGTACAAATGAAGGCACCGACAATGATCTGCCCAGTATATATTTATGCAAACATTCCATTCATACATTTCTCATATGATACTATTGTCCTCTGAATATTTGCATAAAGCTATACCACAACTAATAGTACTTCAGTGCATTAAGTATTGTTGCGTTTAATATTAAGTTAGGCAAATCCAAACGTAAGATTTAAGTCTTATTCTCCAGAATAGAGGTCTGAAAAATTGTTGAAATAACAATCACGTATAATAAAGAATATTAATAGTTTGCTTTTCTTACAGGTGAAAAACAGATTACTAGTATCAATATCAAGGATACTTGAACCATGAATTCAAGCATTTTAGCTGTGTTATACATCTTCTTCGGCATCGCCTGGTGGGGGTTTGCACTCACTTGTGGTTTTCCTCTTACCTTACTACTCATACTCAGCAGGAATTTCCGAAGTGCGTTCTTTTCTTGGTTTTATACCGTGATTTTCGAGCCCTCTGTGAAAACGATTATCGATGTCGCTAGAAAGAAGACTTTTAAGATTCTAGAAGACAGCATCGGAGACAGAAACAGTCTTGTGCCACTCGAAGTTCTGGAGATCGGCGTGGGACAGGGGCCTAATTTGAAGTTCTACCCCGAGAACTGCAAACTCACCGTTTTGGACAAAAACAAATTCTTCGAAAAGTTTTTTTCGAAAAACAAGAACGAGTATCCGCACATATCTTATCAGAATACTATCATACAACCTGCAGAGCGAATGAGAGGTATCGACGACAACTCTTTCGACGTTGTGGTGTCGACATATCTTCACTGTTCTTGTGACGATTCGGTTGCTGTACTTCGGGAAGTGAAAAGGGTTTTGAAACCAGTAAGTGATCGTTTTGCTTTATTTATAGTGTTGCCAATTATTTTATATACATTCCTGTTTTCTCCGGAAACGGACAGTGGTTTTTTTTGTTTCTTTTGTTTTAACGGTAAACATGTTCTTAAAAACCAATTGATTAATGACTTGTTTTATTAACGTCGCACTTAGAAACAACACGAGGGCTATTGATGATGGTAATCGTAATTTTGAACATCACTCAAGTGATGAGGACGACACATGAGTTTGTACCACTCTCTCCAAACTTTCACACCTTGACTTTGGAATGAATTGGGATTTTTATTTTTCATTGTGAACACGAATTGAAATTGCTAAATTTTGTTTTTCTAACCCATATAATATTTTGAAATGTTTTTCGGTTTGTTGCATAGTATATTTGATAATACATTTCAGGTATGTAAGGATTATGATGATAAGTTATTATTTTATAAATCCACAAAATTTAGTATAGTATTTGCAGTATTTGATAAGAAAGATTTATTCAGTATTTTATAGGGAAAAAAAGTATTTCTAAGACGATAGGTAACACTAGTATAACTGAATCTATGCAAAGAATTGTAAGAAATATTCCTAAGAGATTGAGGAAGGAAAAACTGTTTAAAAGTATTAAAATTTGTAGAAATAGTGGGAATTCTAAATGTTTGAAAAATTTGGAAAAAATAAAAATAATTAAAAAAATATAAAATAAAATTTTCCATGCAAAGTTTTGCATAGAAATTACGAAGATCAGATTTAGCCACTCAATATGTGTTTTTTTTAATACTTACTTTAAAATTACTGAATTAAATGTTTTTATGAAATAAAGTAAACGATGAAATATCGAGAAATGGATAATAGTAAACTTTTTCGATATTAAAGTTAAATTAAACGATAAATTACTAAACTGAATATATTTGAGCTAAATGTAATTAAAATTGAAGCAAACGATAAAAAATTGAAAATTGATCTAGTAAGCTAAAAGTGACTCAAATAAAACTATAGCCCATTGAGTGGCTAATACTTGTGTTAAAAAAATTAATTTTTTTTTCAAAAATTCATATTTTATATTGGTTCATATGTGGTGAATATAAATTTTCTTTTATAAATATATAATTATAAATTTGTTTGTAAGTTACCGAGTAGCTGGTTGGTCGTATGAAATTTAATTGCATTGAAACTTCATGGGACATATTGTGTCGAACTCAAGGTGAATAAATTACATTTTTTAGACAAGGAAAGAAATTTAAAACTCTAGCATGTATTTGATTCTGAATAAACTAAGTTTTATAAGAAAAATATACGAACGGTGTTAAACTAATGTCTTGTAAAAAATTAAAAAAAAAAATTGCTTCGTTTTTCCCCCGCGCATGTCGAATAAGCTGTTAGTGATTGAGATCATGTGAGGAAAACCTGCACTTGTCCTTATTATTCCCTTAATGTACGGCATGGAGTTAGTGTAAAAGTTTGTTGGACTCCTAGGCGAGTTAGCGCACAGAACTGCACTTTCGGCTGCGGATGAGTGAGAGATAGAGGTTTATGGTGCAAGTGACAAAGCTGACTCAGCTTAATCAAACATTTGTTTAGAGTATAATGAACATATTTTAAAAAAAATTACTTCAAGAAAATAGATCAGATAAAAATGCAATGGTATTTTAAAACTAATGAAATAAAAAAA
Source organism: Nephila pilipes (assembly GCA_019974015.1). NCBI lineage: Eukaryota > Metazoa > Arthropoda > Arachnida > Araneae > Nephilidae > Nephila > Nephila pilipes. The sequence goes on along the minus strand of BMAW01106109.1, from coordinate 242,993 downwards.
TTGAAATTGATTTTGCTAATTTTATTTTCACATGTGCTAAAGTTTTTTTTTTCAAAGATTTATTCGGAATATAAAGAGCTTTCACCTTTGGTAGCGAGCTCATTCTAGATGAATGGCTCGAGTCTTTATATTGGGGAGCCCTCATCTTCCTAATTTATATCACTGGTTCTACGCGAAAATCGGGTCCACAATGAAATCTCGAATTAGATTGGTCTTATTGACGTTGCACTAGAAGCAGCACGAGATCTATTGGCGGCGGACCTACCAATTTTGAGCCTCCGTCAAGTGACGAGGTCCACACCTGAGCTGGTACCCCCTCTCCTAACCTCCACATCACGCTAACAGGCGGACTTTAGGTCCCGTTAGATTGAACGTGCATCAGCTCTGGCAACACGGCGGGTCTTTAGTGGTCTTAGGGTTCTAACTCACGACTCGAGGAAAACAGCCGGCCACGAGTCCACGACCATAACCATTAGGCTACCGTGTCCACTTCAGATCTCAGATCATCCTCTTCTGGTGGAACGGAAGGATATTGGATGTGTGAACTTAAGTTTTTGTTTCAAGAAACGTGAGTGTATAATAGTAAATGAAACCGTAATGAAATTTCATAAACATTATACGTTCTTACGCCAAGTGTTACGCCTTTCTTGTTTTTGGATCTTTCTTATACATTCTAGCTTTCTTTCAAAACTTCTTTACACGACAATTTTGGGCAACTGGTGCCTTATAGCAATCGGAGATTTCAAACGAAATCTCTATTAATTTCTACTTTTTTTAAGAGTAACGACTGTTAAAAAAAGTAGAAATATTCAAAATAATATTAACCAACGTAAATTACGACTATATATATTCTTGCGTCCCAGCTCCTAGGAAGTCGATACTATGAAGGAAAGAAAATACCTTCTTCAAATTCCTGATGCATCTTTACTTTCACAAGAACAACTTTCATAATTTCAAAAACGTAGCGAATGTTAAAAAAAAAAGAATAAAAACGGACGATTTAGCCATAAAATCAATTATTTCATGAGACATTAAAATTTGAGGAAACAATAAATTATTGAAGTTGGTAATAATATTCTCTTCGAATATTAAAATAAAAACAGAGTTGAAGTACTAAATTAATAGTAGTGTAAATACACGATGAGTAAACTAAATGTAGTTATTATAATGAATTATAATGACAAACTTTTGAATCTACAATCCAGGAGCATTTTATTTTAGGCCCACGCATTTTTGTTGACTATTTCCTCAAAATGTTATGTTAGCACATGGTAAAAATAAAAGGACAAAATCTTAAATATAGTGTGAAAACTCAAATTTATGTAAAAAAGCAAACTATCGGTGGTGAGAGTTTTCATCCTGACACAGAAAAAATAATTTATACTAAAATTTCATACGTTGGATTTTAAAACATTACAATTCTATAAATTATTGATTTTGAGTACGTAAATGGAAGAAATGTAAAGTTTATTAGCCCAAGAGCCAGATGTGACTATCTGCGCCAAATCAGAGTTTAACTGTGGTCTAGACGTTAAGAAATTGAAAAAAGTCTAAAATTGGTTGAAAAGAAGGAGGTTTGAAAATAAAGAAGTATCGCTAAGGTAAAACGGGGTGCGTCACCCTTGTTTACCAAAGACAGAAAGTCCCATGGGAAAGGAAAAGACCACGAGGGTGCCTCGGAGTCATGATACCCGTACTTACCTAAAGAAGGCAAGTCTCTGAGGCCCCCTGATATAATTTCCAGAGGCAGGGTGCCCATTTCAGTCGCCTCTTACGACATGCATGAGCTGTAGTGGAACTATTCTGTCATTCCCGATTAATATTCACACATGGGTCTTATAAATTGTTCAACACAATAAGCAAATAGAAGGGGACAATGTCCTTTGTTGCTTTATACCTCATAAACCCAACCAAACAATAAATCAGAAAAATAAAAAAAAATAATACCTATCTCATTTCCAGAGTTTTTTCGGGAAATGTAATGGATTTCATATTGTAGGTTTTATAAAGTCTTTTTCCGCGAGCGTATAACGCATTAAATTTTAGTGCATATTAAAATGACACGGCACACAAATTTACATATATTACACTAAAAGAAGCCATTTAAAATTTTTAGGCTATGTTGTATTGTTCATCTACTTATTCAGACTGAAATGAAAGTATATAAGTGTTACGTAATATATTCCACAAGAATGCGCTGAAATTGAGTCTCCAATCACAGGTTGGGAAAACAGCGCTAGGCGCAATACTTCCACTGAGTGAGGCTAATTTAAAAAAGTTGACTTATAAAGAGTGAAACTATGATTATGAAATGTAAGTCAATATATTAAAATATGAAGACTTGATATAAAAGACACTGGAGAATACTCTCACCAAGCCAAAATTGTTTGTGTCCAAGGCGAAGAAGTCTCACAGACCGTGTTCCCATTATGGGCTTCATCTCGTGTAGAAACCTCTGCAGCTCTAGCAATTCCGCTACATGACATGAAATGTTCCATTCTAAAAGACTCTTAAAACAGCATAACAGGAAAGGTGAAGCCTATAGAACAAGGGTGGCCATGGTAAGGTTATTAAAAACTTATATTTCATAACTCTTATTTTTCATTTTATGGAAATCATTTTATTCTGTTCAGATGATGTCTCGTCTTCAGTGGGCTTTCGTCTTCAGGTGAGGACGGGTAATATTCACACAAGACACCTGAGTGATTTTCTCCTTTCCCAGTGGGTTTACTCTCTTAGGAAATCGCGGAAAATGCATCCCCAGTATAAACTCGCGATCCTTCTCTATTTTAAGCCCTCTTTCTAGTCCATCAATGTTTGTTTTTAACATTTTTCAAAAGTCTAGATCCAAGTTACGCCTTATTTGGTGCTGTGTGGCTATATCTGTGTGATTCTAGCTCCATTAAACTTCACCATCACTCATTGTCCTGTTAATACAGGATCCATATTATCGTATTTTAAGAGAGGAGTAGAAAGATTTCAAAGGGACAATGACGATAATGAGCGATTTGACTGCTTATTGACGTCACACTAGAAGCAACACGACGTAAATTTGAGCCTCGTTCAAGTGATGAGAACGACACATAAGTTGGAACTTCCCTCTTAAAAATTCCACTTATCGTTTTTGGGAGGAATATGCTCTTCGACAAATTTAACCTGCATCATCCCTACTGCGGGAAGGATCTTCAGTAGCTCCTGAGATTGAACCTACGACTCGATGGAACTAACACCATCTGCAAGATTGCGATCATGACCACTAAGCTACCGTTATTTGAATTATTGGACGTTTATAAAGTACCTTCTATGTTTTTCAGAACTGAACGATAGTTTGATTGAATAAGACTTAAAGCTAAAAAATTCGCGTTTCACTCAAGTATGAAGTGATGAAAGGCATAAGAATGATTAATGACAATCCAAAAATTGTGTGAAATTCGACTTTAGATTCGATCCAGAATTGAAACAAAGACTTTGATGAAATGCAATGCAACACTGCTATAATAATGAGCTCAGTGAAATTTTTTTTTTTGGAAATGTAAATATGATTAACAGCTCAATTCCTCCAGTAGTACGATTCTGTAATTGTACTGTAAGAAAATATATTAAATTAAAGATAGTAAATATATAGATTGCAACTCGTGAATTCTTAATTCCTGTATGTAATTTTCATGTCTCCCCATTTCTTCGTAAGTGATCCATATATATCTTTGCTCCTTACAGTTTCAAAGAACTGAGGGGCGCCGGTAGCCTAGTGGTCATGGTCGCGGACTAGCGGCCTGCGGTTTTTGTTGAGTCGCGGGATTGAGCCTTGATGCCATTACAGACCTTCCGTGTAGCCGGAGCTGATGTACGTTAAATCTGGCGGGGCCCAAAGTCCTCTCGATGATATGGTGTGGAAGTTAGGAGAGGGGTAGCAGCTCAGGTATCGTCCTCTTTACTTGACCGATGTTTAAAATTATGAAATCCGTCTCCAATAGCCCTCGTGTTGCTTGTAATGCGACGTTAATAAAACCAAACATCAAATAACTGTGTGCTTTATACTTATACAGCATAAATAATGTATATGGTTGTTTATATATCGTGTAAATAACGTTTATTTTTATTGTTACGAAATTTGAGATGGTGATTCCCTACAACGGTTTTTAAAAAAGGAAAAGAGGCATTTACAAAGACTTCATCCGTCAGCCAAGTAAAGTTTAATTAATGATACCTTTACTTTAGCAACTGATTTAGTTACCATTTTGATGACTTGGTGTTAATTCAAATGTTTCAGAAAGTGCAAGAAACTAGTCGATATCTCGACTAATAAGAAAGTTACGTTGTTTTCCTTTATTTTCCCTGTGAATTCACGTCTGACCAGAACAAATATTTTTTCGCCACGAATCTGAGACATGGAAATCTGTATGTCTTTGAAATCAGCTAATGAGAAGATCGGAGATTCACTGCAAACGGTGGTGTTGCACCTTCGAAGTGGTGCTGCTGAATGAAATCGCAGAAGTGGCTTATGCATGCTGGGAATTGTAGAAGTCTGCCTTAGAAGTGCACAATATAATGGCAGAAATTTGTTCGTAGCATGAATTAACAAGATAGTGAGCTGAACATTTCTGAAACAACTGTTATGTCATTGAAAGGGCTTTTTTTTGATCCTCTGTGTCGCTAATCTGTGCAAGTGCTATGTTCCAATTTGTGTTGTTACTGTCCAAACTCTGCTACCTGTGTGTCGTCATGTCCCGAATACTTGCAAATAAAGTATAATTTGTCGTTATACAACGACATAATTTTTCTATAAACCCACGTGATAAACAACGATTTCATTTCTATAAACTCGCATGAGATTGAAGAAATTTTGTTACTTTGAATCCCTTTTTTTTTATTTTTCCAAAATTCCTGCTTTCTTGACTCACATTGAATTAGTAATATATAAGTATACTTTTATATCTCAGTAAGTGATACAACGTTTTGGATACTGTTGTGTTCTGTTTTACAAAGACAAGTAAATATATTAAATTATTTTTTTCAATGTTGCATTTTGTATTTTCCATTTGCTTACTATTGTTTATCCAATTTTCTAATACTGTAAATAATGTAAATAACCAATGTAAATATAAACGATTTGGTTAAAAGCTATTTTGAGATTATAGTGTTAATTATGGTGGTAGTTCATTCATGTAGAAGGATCTAATAGTTTTAAGTCCATTGAGTAAACTGACCCGTGTGGTGACCGGGGATGACAGAATAGTCTCACTATACCTCATGCATGTCGTAAGAGGCGACTAAAATGGGTACCCAGCGTCTGGGGGTATAGCCAGGCACCCTGCCCCTGGGGATTATATCAGGGGACCTCAGGGACTTGCCTTCTTCAGGTAAGTACGGGCATCATGACCCCGAGGCACCTTAGTGATCTTTTTCTTTCCCATGGGGTTTACTGTCTTTGGTAAACACGGGTGACGCACTCCCGGGATACCCTAGCGATCCTTCTCTATTTTCGACCCTCGTTCTTGTCAACCATTTTTACCTTTTTTTCAACTTCACGTCTAGACCTCAGTTTAATCTTGTTTGGCGCAGCATAGCCATATCTGGCTCTTGCACCAATAAACTTTACATTCACTCACCTATTGAGTAAACTTGGTCTTCTTGGGTGATTGCCAAACTTCAAACACATCTCAAGTTAGCGAGTGGTCTTGATCCTGAGTTCGTGGCCAGTATTGATTCAGTTTAAGTAGTGGGTTCTAATCCTGATACCAGGTAAGATTTGTCGTACAGCGTGGGTGATGCACGAGAAATCGTTTGAGACTCAAAGTCTTTACGTTGGTATGGATGTTGGTTCCAATCTTTTAACTTTTACATCCACGTAGAGAGCTCATGTGCCCTCTTCTCCAACATCTGAGGTGTAGTTTCTGTTACTTGATTGTGAATCAATATTACCAAACACGCTGTCAACAGCTACTGGATGCGGCGTGAGTAGACAAATGTGTAGTAAGTTATCACTTGATTCCTTCGAAATATTACGAATTTAATCTACACGTTATATGTATGTGATAGAGCATGTTCTGAAACTATTTTCTTATTGTAATTTTTCTTATTTGCGGTCGCTGCCTTAGTGGTTTTCAAAAAATGCCGCAAAAATATAGAATATCTTAGATTAAATCTGAAAAATTAAAATAGAAATTTAGATTTTGTAAATATTCATTACACTTGTATCGAAAATACTCAGAAAATGGGTGCGATTAATGTTGTATAAAGAAATGTTTGATTTTTTTTTTTTATTAAATTTTGTTTTTAATGTTACGATTTTTCTTTGTACATGTGGAAAATAAAAGACAGAAACTTCTACATTTAACGAGTTATAGAATATAATGTTGTTTTAAGATAAAAAATGAGTGATTTTATTTTTTTTTCTAGTTTTTGGAACAAAAGTATTTCAAACTTGTTCGAATACTTAAAATTCAGAACGATTTCAAATTTCTCAAAATTTTTGATAATTTGTAATTTATTATTAACCCTGCACTGAAAATGACTGTGATCTCTCAGGGAGGAAAGTACTTATTTATGGATCACGTGGCCTTTCCTGAAGGTGACATCGGCCTCTCCATCCAGAGATTCGTCAACCCTCTGTGGAAATTAATATTCAATGGTTACCATCTGGACAGAAACGTCTCAGGAAAGATAAGAGAAGCTGGGTTTTCTGATGTCCACTTTCAAAAGCACGTCATCGGAAACGTTCATGCGTACCTGTTTCGCCACATGGTCCTGGGTATAGCAACGAAGTAAAGGAGGATACGTAAAAAATTAACTACATGACTGTTAATGAAAAATTCTATTTTTTAAAGTGTTGGTTATCAATAAAGATTTCTGGAAATATTTATATCCTTGTAACTATCTCATTACATTAGCTGACAGCAACTTTCGAGAAACGTGTACAGAGTAACGGTATTAACATAAAAATGATTTTTATTTTTAATATGCGGAAACTCTGTTGGTTGTATCTGTTGATCCATTCTTCCTTTCCCTGTACGAAAGTGCGTTGCATTCATTCATTGTAATAATTGCTGCTAATGACTCAAAACGGGTTAATTTAAGGACAGAATTTATTTTCGAGAAAAAGGAATAGTGATAAACAGGAGAACAATCAATAAGATCCAGTACTATAGTCCAATTTTCAAACCAAAACGTGCTTCCCAGAAAACTGTTTCTGAAGCACCATTGTCTTGAGGCAGAATGAATTCATTTTTGCTGATTTCTAGGCCTTTTCTCTAACAGACAACATAAAGACAAATAATTTTTTAACTAGGCAATCTGTGATTTTTTGTCCTTTACCCTAAAATAAGATCTACTCTAAAAGGAATCACCATTTTGAGGCTGTTGAGACAGATATTAATACAGTTATCAGAAATAGAACTGCAACTCGCTTTGGGCCAATAGGGGAAAAAGGAGTGGGATGTCAGGTGTTTTCCGCGTCGCTCGACTGAGGTTTTAAGTTACAAAGCTCGTCGCTAATAATCGCCTTGCTGTTGCTAAATGCTATGCTGATAAATGCTGAATCAATAAAGCAAAATAGCTAAATAAATATGTTATGAGGAGTAAGAGGATCGCTCAAATTTTTTTTATTTTGTTCGAATGATTTACATTTTTTGCCTACTAAAGGTATAATGATAAAAAGTATAAAGTAATTAAATATATTATTGTCATGTACAGTTTACGTATTTAAAATATTATACCCATGTAATTAGAGCATTTGTACAACTGTTCAACATAAATGATGAAAATCTGACGCAATTTTTCGAATCAATTAAGATTTCAATTTTGAGGAAACTTGCATCATATTCCTTTATAGTGACCATGGTAGCCTGGTGGTCATGGTCGTGAACTCACTCACGGTTGGCGGTTTTCATCGAGTCGTGGATTCAAGACTTCATTCTATTTAAAGGTATAAATTCATAACTGTAACCTAGAGTTTGCAAATGAAAAACACAATGCCGACCATCATACAGCAACTAACGACAATTCTTAAAGAAGTGTATTAATATCATGACAATTAAACTTAACCAATTAATACTACTATAACCTCGAAGGAACGATAATTTTAGATACAAAATTATTGTAATTTAAATGTGATTTGCGGAACTAGTTGTGTGGAGTGTTTTTACAAAAGACGTCCTCTTTAGAAAAAGGAAATTACATAATCATAACACCATCTGGCGAAGTAATCAATCTTGGGGATTTGAATTGAATTCTTTCAAATAAGACACTAATTAATCACGAATATCTGTCTTTCTACTAATCGAGAACAGAAAGCCAAGAAACAGGCAAAGAAACATGCATATTAGAATACGTAATTAAAAACTTCAGCCATGCTTGGCAAAGACCGAGGTAAAACTTGTTAGTCCAAACTTCCTTACGCATTAGCAGGGAAGCCCTTTTTGGATCCTAAAACTGTACCCGAGGGGCGTGTCAAAGGACAAATTTATCGCTTGTTTCATCAGAATAAACGCTGCTGACTCAGTTCTTAACTGCGACGTTGATGATGAAATTATTGCCATCCTCTGTCGTGGCTCAATCTTGTTTGGCGCAGCATAGCCATATCTGGCTCTAGCGCCAGTAAACTTTACATTCACTCACTCACTCACGGTCGTGGCTCAATATCTCGAAGTCATGAAATTGGCATATCTTTCAGGGAAGCAAGGGGAGAGTTCCCAAACTTTCTGAAATGATCAGAAATCCGATGTGGTGAAAAGTCTCAGAATCTGGACTTATAAAGAAGTTGCAGTGTGTCAAATAACTCTCTATTCTATTGTAATATCCTTCTTGTATGTTTCAGAGCATCTTATGCAAGGAATCGCATCTTGTTTAAATGTATTTCTCCTTTTCACAGGTTTGCGAGTGGCACCTTATACAAAGCCATTAATGTCCGATGTCTCCTAGTGATACGATCATGGACATTGGCACACACACAACATCATTGACATTCGAGAAACGAACTTGAAATAAAATTAAACCCCCTTGCTGGGGTCGATAATGTTAAATATCACACTTTCAAAACGACTCTGAAAGATGTCGTAATAATGCTAATGTTCTAGGAACACGGGCTGGAATGAGTTCACGACGACAAATTTCTCGCTTCTCGCCAACTTAAACCAATCGCAAGAGGACAGCGTTCAATGTTTAACATATTTCTATTATCTTCTGAATATATATATTAAGATACGACTGAAATAACAGAAGACCTGTAAAGTTTCTTGTTCAAAGATATAACTTGGAATACCGTCAATACATTCGATCATACTGCGTTAGAAATGAAAAGTGTGCACGCCTTAGATATTAACATTGAAGCTAATTACATAGAAATAATCATTCCGTCACATAAGTAGTGAGTAGTATTTAGTGTTTAATCCTATAATTGGTCTGATAGCTAAAACTGATAAGTTCTGCTTGTTGAAAAAAAATGCCTTTTGAAAGGATTGCCAATATTGCTTTCAGCACCGAATATAATACTTTTTTTTAAATGTTTAAATATAATACTTTTTTTAAAGTTTTGAATCCCAAATCGTTATAAATATGACCAATAGTGAAGTTAATGAATGTCTATTTCAGTGTTAATAAAAAACGTGTTTAAAACACTTGCATTACTTTTCCTTTGTTCTTCCCAAGATTTTAAATTGACTGTAAGATCAGCAGATTTTATATATAATGGTGTTATTGTGGGACTACAACTTGCTAAAAGATTTCTCTATTAATATTTTTAAACTTAGAAGAAAACAAGGGCTATTGATGAAGGATCTCTTAATCTTGTGCTCCTATTAAGTTATGAGGACGATTCATAAGCTTTAGCACCGGACACCTTGGTAAGTACGGGTATCATGACCCCGAGACACCCTAGTGATCTTTTTCTTTCCCTTGGGGTTTACTGTCTTAGGTAAACACGAGTGACGCACTCCAGGGGTACCCTAGCGATCTTTCTCTATTTTCGACCCTCCATTTTGTCAACCATACGTCTTATCTTTTTTTCAACTTCACGTCTAGACCACAGTTTAATCTTTTTTGGCGCGGCATAACCATATCTGGCTCTTGAACCTATAAACTTTACACTCATTCACTCACTTAGCCACGGACAGCGAATAGTCATGTTCGCAGCCAACAAAGCTTTTCGTCCAATAATGATGCCACTAAGTTCCGACGTATCGTGGAACTAATGCATGTTAAATCCTTCAAAGGTCCATGCCCTCCCATTGACGTTTTCCGGATGTTTAAATAGACGGTGTTAGCTGAAGTGTGTCCTTTTGACCTAGGTTCAAAATTACGAAGTCCGTCGCAAATAGATCTCGTGTTTTTTCTAAATGCGATATTAATAAATTTAGATTTTAATCCAAAAGTTCCACTCTGCTAACTTCAACTCTTTTAAAATTTGGGGACTCTGATCTCCCCGAAAAATATTAAGGGAATCAGCTCCTTTATACGAACGTTAAAAGAAGAATCGGAACCTTCATCTCGACGAAACAAAGTCGCTCACTAGTTTGTGAGTATGAACTTTCATCCTCCTCTAAGCGTTTATGTAGAATGACTTTTGCTGCTCTATATCCCTTTCATCCCAAATAATTCGATGTTTTCCCAAGAAGCATCCTTGCGAAAAGGAGTAGGACATTCTCAACACATACTCGTAGTGTGTCCAGGGTTTCATCTTCGTCGCACTTTTTTTTTAACTCTTCTGTTTTAAACTTGCCCGATTTGGCGGTAAAAACCCATCTTCCATAACCTGTTTATATTTTTATATACGAGTGGAATAGGATTCAAGTCCTGATATTACTAAAAATTTGTCTTATAATAAGAGTGATGCACATTACTGCTTTTAAGTCTTCGAGTTGATATGATGTGGATTTTCTGTGTAGGAATATCAGCTCGGGTGTCGTCCTCATCGCTTAAGCTAGACTCAAAATTACAAAATTAGCCTTCGTGTTGCTTGAGAAGCGATGCAAATAAATAATAAATGAGCTCTTACGGAATAATGTGGTTATTTTGTCTTAAAAGAATTAACAACGTTCTCAAAAACTAAAACTTTTCTTATAGTCTTCTTAATATTAGATAAAGTTTTTGAATATTTTATGGTTTAACAGAGAGACGTTAGTGCGTACATGTTTAATACATATAAATTTTAGTCTCTATACACACACACACTTTAATGATTTCATTCTTTTAGTAATGACTTCGTTAATGAGAGAAACTTTTTATTTGAAAGATGATTGAGTTACTGAGAGAAACTTTTTATTTGAAAGAGGATTGAGTTGCTGAGAGAAACTTTTTATTTGAAAGAGGATTGAGTTACTGAGATAAACTTTTTATTTGAAAGATGATTGAGTTACTGAGAGAAACTTTTTATTTGAAAGATGATTGAGTTACTGAGAGAAACTTTTTAGTTGACAGATGATTGAGTTACTGAGAGAAACTTTTTATTTGAAAGATGATTGAGTTACTGAGAGCAAATTTCGTCTGTGGAAGCTTAGAACGCGATATTAAATGAACGAACAAGTTAATTTTTTTAAAAAAAGTTAATAGAGTAACAATGGTAAAATTAGTGATTCATCATTTTAATGAAACAGTTCTTCAACGTTTTATATTGGATTTTGAAAACTTGTTCATAATTACAAAGGATTATGCATTCTATTCCAGTTCTTCAACTCGACATAATCCTTTTAAATTTGTTGTGATTGATCACTTCTAAGTAAATGTAATTTCATCTCGGGTTTTGTTTTGTTACCGTCGCACTAGAAGTAACACGAGGGCTATTGACCTTGTAATTTTATACCTCGGTTAAGTGACGAGAACGACGCCTGAGCTAGCATCTCCCTCTCCTACACCACGCCAATGAGAAGACTTTGGACCCCAACAGATGTAACGTGCATTAACCTAGACTACTCGGTGGGTTTTTGGTGGTATCAAGGCTCGAACCCATGACTCAACGAATCTACCGGCTGCGAATCCGATAACTTAACTACTAAGCTACCGCGGCCACTAATGAACAATCAGTCAACTACCTTTTTATCTAGTGAAATAAAATGGAACGAAAAATAATTACTAATTTTCACTTTTAAGATGTTCTTAGAGTGGGGAGAAGAAAAAAAGGTGTTTGAGATTCAAACTGAAGCCTGTATTTAATGAATAGGAATTTCTCCTTTTTTTTGTAATTTATGAAAGCAATATTGCATGCAAAATACAAGAACAGAATATTCGTCTTCGAAAGAACAAATTTATTTACTTTAAAATATTTACTTTTTGATTGCTTAAAAACGTAATTCAATGTATGTCTTATATAAAATTATAAATAATGCTATCAATAGTATTATAAAACAAGCACAATTCATTTGTAAATCATATACTTCGCCGTATTCAAAAACGATAATCAGAAAAAAATGAAGATTAAGATTTTCTCTCGTAGAAACTGTTAAGCTTCCGCTTGTTTTTTTTTTTTTTTTTTTTTTTTTTTTAAAAACACACAATAATAATGCGAGATCAGTTTGTTCTCATGATATATTTATTAAAAAATTATATACAATGCCAGATAAAAATGTTTTTAGTGCGTTTTATTTATTATAAACAACTAGTTTCCTTTGGCATTAATTTCTTGCTTAATTAGATGGCATCGATAAATAGAGATAGAGACTAAAATGTTGGCAATTTAAGGCTCTTTAAAGCTAAAATCAAAAGTTTAGTTGGGAAAGCGGTTTTCTCTCAACTATTATTAACTTATTTTCTGAATAACACCTTGTGCGAAAACTCCATTGAGAATTTTCGCTCTTCAGAAACGTATAACAGATTCAGTTCGGAAATGACATCACCCGAGTGGGTAGAATAATCTACATTAGAGCAAAATAGTCCCACTGAAGCTCATGAATGTGTAAGCGGCAACTAAAATGGGAACCCGGTGTCTCGGGATATAGTCTTTTACCCTGCCCCTGGGGATTATAGTTATCAGGGAATCTCGTGGGTTTATCTTCTTCACATAAATAAGAGTATCATGATCCCGAGGCTCTCTAGTGATTTGTTTCTTTCCCGTGATGTTTACCGTCTTTGGTAAACTCGGGAGACGCTCCCCAGGATACCCAAGTGATCATTCTTTATTGTAGATCCTTCTTCTTTTCAACCAATTTTTTTTATCGTTTTTCAATTCTTTCGCACGTCTTGACCACAGCTTTTTAGAGCAGCCCGGCCGCATTTGGTAATCACACCAATAAAGTACTATCACTTATCTTATCAATTTTTTGCCCTTTCTATATCCCAGATTTACCTTGTTTTGTACAGCATGGCCACACCTGGTTCTTGCGCCATTGAAATACTGTTGCTCATTCACTCAGAAATGATACTACGGCCTGTTTTTAAAGATTTACGTGGGCCAATAGTAAGAACTGGATATCAAAAGAATAAGTAAATAAATAAAAAGTCTCTTTGATAAAAAGGATTTTCTCTGTAAAGTAGCATTGGTTTTGATAAGCTCACGAAATCGAAATTTTTTTGATAAATTTTTGTTCCTCATCTATTTCTCACAGAACTTTCTCACAGGAAAAAAGTTTTATTTTATTATATTTCGTTACTTGCTCAATAAAGTATAAGAAATTGTGAATGAACAGAAATTTTACCAATGGTGATGATAGTTGGAAAGAAAGAGACTTTACCGAAATACGAAGGTGGCTCAAACATCCGAAAAGAATGGATATATATCCAGTTTGTCGGTGATCACCAGATTTGGTAGTTTGAATGGAAATTACTCGAGATAATTTATAGCATCTAGGCGAGGATCCACCATGAACTCCAAGAAACAATTATTTAAAACACCAATCCTACAGCAGTGTCTCTTTGCCAACTCACCATAAAGGGACTTACCTCCAGTCGAACTGCGAAAGCTGGCTTATTTCTGTCACTGAATTACAGCGAAGCATGAGCAAATAAAAGGCAACAGATGTCGCCACAACATCTCTTTCCTGTTACTACGGTGCCTAACATAGCAAAGATGGCGAACCAGCTGTGTCATTTTAAAAGAAAGGAAAAAGCATATATAAAGAAACTACATTTCGAATGAAACAACGCAGGTAGCTATGATTAGCGTACATAATCACAGGAGCGGGTCAAGGGAAAGTAGACAAAGGACTACTAGGAACAAATCTTATAATTACTTCCCTCAATCATTGTGATTTACTGTAAAAAAATCGAGCATGATATTTATAGGTTAACTTATTTAATTGGCTCCAGGTTCGTATTCTTCGCCAAGCTTTGAAAATGCTTTCAATATACGGGAAAAAATGTATGTATTCAATTGAAATCTCAATGGAAAATTTCAATGCATTATTCAAAAGGTGTTGTATTGATGCTTCGTTGAAATTTTGAACTTAAAACCTCTTTAGGAACATATTTGAACCATTTCGTTGGACATCTTAGAAATAATAGGAATAATGGTTTGGGTAAGGTGTTCAACTTGTTCATTGGCACGTGACAAACCTGTAATAACGTGATGTCAGGAAATATTTTCTTCTGCAATGTAAGTGCGGAATTAGTAACTAAATGGAACAAAAGTGACATAAGGGCTCAAACCTACAACTTGAGAAAACAACTTCAGCTTTGAATCCGTGACTATGACCACAAGGCTACCGCAGCCACTCCAGAAAGGGAAAGTTTACTCTTTCAAAGAAAATAGGATAAAGAAGAAAAAAATTTTTCCCCCGCATAATAGCGAGACTATTTTGGTAAGTGTGAAGCTCTATTCGAAAACTTGATACTTTTGCCTCTTTTCACGAGGATGCTCCTTGAAAAGGAGTAGAGCTAACATTGTTGAAAGTGATTATTAGCAACAAAGATTATTCTTTGTGCACGTTAAGTGATCGAAGAGAGGTCGTAGTCACACGAGCCAGTGAACGGCATTGTTTCCATCGAGTTGACGGTCCGATTCTGGTATTAACATTTTGTATACAACAGCTGATATAATTTACGTTTCCAGAGATCAAAGTCATTCCATTAGGATGATGTTTACATTAGAAGAGTGACAATTTAAGGTTAAGGCCTGTATTTATTAAAATTGCAATTAATAGAAACACGATAGCTATTTGTGACGGATCTGGTAATATTGAGTCAAATGACGAAGAGGACACCTGACAAACCCTTTTTAAACATTCCCACCATATCATGGGAAGTGCATAGAGCTTCCGTGGAATTAATGTGTATACGCTCGGCTACTCCTCGGGTCTCTAGTGGCTTCAAGAGTGTACTAGACAAAAACTATGGCAGCCGATTGTATGACCATACGATGACCGATACTTTTGCTTATGAATCGTCCTCGTTCTATAATTGGTGAACAAATTTAAGAGATCCTTTCCCATAGCCCTTGATTTCGTCTAAGTTTGATAACCATAATAAAATTAAGCAAGTTGTAATTCGACACTAGCACCACACATTACTTACTAAATCTGCGAACCATACAATCATTATCAATGCATCATAATGTATACCTAACTATCAAACCTACTCAAAGTCGCAGATGTGCATTTCTAGACAAGGGGTCAGAATACGATGCGC
Organism: Nephila pilipes; assembly: GCA_019974015.1. Classification (NCBI taxonomy): domain Eukaryota; kingdom Metazoa; phylum Arthropoda; class Arachnida; order Araneae; family Nephilidae; genus Nephila; species Nephila pilipes. Next base: position 227,444 of record BMAW01106109.1, on the reverse strand, counting down.
GGATAGTGCAAAATAACAACAGCCAGTCGGTCTACAAGAAGCCCAATATATTTGTTCCAGAAGCGTAGGGTTCCAGACGGACTGACTGCTCGGTTTCTTTTGATCGCTAATAATATAGCAGAATTATGTTGCTATTGCGGGATAATTTTCAAAATTATATTTCCTACAAATACATTAATTCAGTAAAATATAATTTCCTTTAATTTACTGCAGAATGCTCTTGATTTCTCTAATGACGCAGGGGAGGGGTAATTAGTCCCTTCCGCAAATCTGAATGTGAAAGTAATAGTTTTTAACGTGAAAATTTGAACTAGCATAACAAGAGCCAAAATAAAAAGATGATGATTCGAATTCAATACGCACTTACATATAATGCGGCACCCCTGAAAATAATGCGTTTTCAAAGCTACCCGCAAAGTCTTTTGGGGTGGACAGGCTTGATCTAGGATTGGGTTTTATTAACGTCGCACTAGAAAAAAGACGAGGACTATTAGGCCGGATCTAGACAAATCTCTAAACACAAGAAGAAAAAAGGGTTAGTTAGAATGACAAGATCAATCTAAAATAGAAAAAAAATTCGCTACCATGCGAGTAAGTGATTGTGAAGTTTAATGGGAAAAAAGCAGGTATGTCTATGCTGCACCAAACTAGGTATAATTGTGATCAAGAGATTTGAAAAACAAAATAGAAAAAAAGGTAAGAAATGGTTGACATCGAAAGATAATAGAACATAAAAAAAGATTGCAATTCTATCCCAGGGATGCTTCACACGTGTTTACCATAGAAAGTAAACACCATGAGAAAGAAAACAATCATTAGGATCAGGATTATAGAGTTTGTTGCTCTATATCCCACAAAAATAAATCAATCACTAGGATGACTCGGAGTTCTGATTCGTGTACCTACCTAAGCAAAGTGAGTCATCGAAAGGAAAGTTTGCTACCAGAAAATCAAAGAACTAGTTATTTTCACCAAATGTTTCATCAGATGTTTTCACCAAACACAGCATGATGTGATGGTATCTTGATATCGCACTATGGATTGGTTGGTTGGTTGTTATTAATGTCACACTAGAAGCATCACAAAGGCTATTGGTGACAGACCTCGTAATTTTGAATCTCGGTCAAGTTATGAGTACAACACCCCTCTTTTAATTTCCACAATACTCCGACAGGAAGACTTTGGGCCTCGACAGGTTTAAGGTCTATCAGTCTCGTCCACACGGAGGGTCTTTAGTGGCATCAAGGCTCGAACCCAAGACTCGATGAAAACTGTTGGCCACAAGTCCTCGACCATGACCACTAAGTAATCGCGGCCACTAATCTCACTTCGAAGCAACACGAGGGCTATTGGAGACTGCCTCGTAATTTTGAATATTAGTCAAGTGACGAGGATTGTACTTAAGTTAGCACCTCTCTCTCTTCAAACGTTTACACAACACCAGTGGCAGGACTAGGGATCCAGATAGATTTAACATTCATCAGCCCCGCTACGAAAACAATGCTGACCGCCATGACCATTAAGACCACCATGACCATTAAGCTACCACGGTTTCACCAAATACAGTAATTCATATTGAAATGATTGAGCTTCTTGTGGTTTTCGTTCAAATCTAAAAGCTTTTTTTCCTAAGAGGAAAGGTCTTTAAAGCTATCAAATACTGAAATCTAGGATGTCAGAATTACCGCTCAAAATGAACATAATCCTTAAAACATCCAAGATACTGAGCAATATCAATAAGTTCGGTTTTTTCAAATAGGAATACTCAATAATAGGGATATCGGGTTTATTGTTTTCAGAATTATATTTAGTTTAGTTTATATTAACGTCGTACTAGAAGCAACGCGAGGGCTATTGGCGACGGAAATCGTAATTTTGAACCACGGTCAAGTGACGAGGACGACAACTGAGCTGGCATCCCCTCTCCTAACATCCTCACCACACCAACGGGAGGACTTTAGGCCCCGAACAGATTTAACGTGTATCAGCCCCGGCTACATGGCGGTTCTTTGGCGGCCAAGGATCGAACCCGCGACTGAACGAAAACCGTCGGCCGCGAATCCGAAACCATGACCTCTAGGCAACCGCGGCCACTTCCAGAATTATATAATGCTAGAATTATACGATATTTGAGTGAGTGATTGTAAAGTTTATTGGCGCAAGAGCCAGATATGGCCATGCTGCGCCAAACAAGATTAAACTGTGGTCTAGACGTGAAGTTGAAAAAAAAGGTAAAAATACGATATTTGAATGACACAGTGATAAAATATTTTGAACTTGAAATTTTAAATTCTCTATGCTTTCTGCAAATTTTCGATTGTCACGTAATGTTTCCGTCACAGTTTAACATTATGAAGAAATTTAGAGTGCCATCATTAGTGGATGTACGAATATAAAAGAACGAAAAATAAAGATTAATTGGAGAAACTTTTCAACTCTGTGTCTGAAACGGCATTCTTATGCTTTAAATTCGGACATGTGCTTTTCTGAGTAAGACTTATGTTGCACTTCCATGAACATCGATCACTTGAACCGATTAATTATGAAAGCAACAATTTCTATCATTCCTCGTCAAGTTGTATTACGAAAGTAATGCATACATCTGTGAGACATACAATTATCTGATAATCATGTAAAAACAGAAAAAAAGCTGATAATCAAATACAGCGTTTATGAATAATCTTAAAAAATACTTTTATTGAAATACAAAATACAACACATATTTAATAAAATGCATGGTTTGTAGAATATTTCATCAATTTCCGTAAATTAAAACAGAAAATCTTAAAAAAAAAGGAATAACGTAAGTTAGATGTCCTTTCCAAGCACTATAGTCAATCTCTTTTGTTGCAAGACTTGCAAAAATGATCCATAATATGCAGATGATTTTAATTGCTTTTATTAACCAAATATCTACTTTTGTGCATGAATGGTACACTATATATCATTTGAAACACCGAAGTAACTAGACAAGACATTGCATATTCATTTTAACTCTAGCCTCCAATATTTTAATGCATCATAATTTAATGCTCAAATCCTACTCTATGTAATATCAATCAGGAAGAAACTCAGCAGAAGTTTTATTTTGTTATTTCAGACCAGACTCTCCAGAATAAAATGCAACATTATAACATTTTATTTTCTTTGAAATCGACGTTGCTAATGATTCATTAGAAATAAGAAATTAAGAGAAGCTGAAGCATTTAGAAATTATAGAAGGATTCAGGTAGATGCAATCGTTAACTTCTACGCGATACAGTATGTTCATTTATTGTGAGATCTTCACCGGTTGAGAAAGTAAATTCCAATTCAAGGTGAAGTGAACGATTCTTGAATTCTATAACTCTGTTTCCCTCACGAGATTCGTTGAAATGAGACAGTTTCACATTCACATCTTTCCACTTGAACTCCTCCCAATCTTCAAAGGAGCATTTCCAGAGCCTTTCCGTTGTTAAGACATCGTGCACTGCGAGTCTGCAAGTGTAATACTTCAGACGTTCGCTACCATTTAAAGTAGGTATCAATTTTATTTGAAGGTTGTGTTTCTGTAAAAGGATTAAGTAAACATCAAACAATGGCTTCATTTCTGTCGGACTGATGACGGATATCTGTTTGGATGCAATAATTGCCTCACTTTCAAAATAGTAGGAAAAGTTTATGTGCTCCACCATGATGTGGGTTCTTACGAAAGATTCTACACAAAAAATGGAAGTAGCATTATATAATATAACCATTTTGCAGGTCAGGGTTAAGGGTTGGATCCCATCTATGATCTCTTCTCTTTTCACAAAGAGTGGAAATCCATCCTTTTCGCCACATTGCAAATACACTCGATCCTTAACAAATGTTTTAGTTAAACCACCGCTCTGCGTGGCAAAGAATTGATAATGAACTGTGCCATCCCAAAAGGTGCAATTATCAGTCCTGGCGAGGAAACAACCGATGTATTCTTCATTTTCTACTCCTCTCGGGTATATTTCAAGTTTCCAAGATGAATTGCGTATCACAAATTCTGGACTAACAAGCTTTTCTCCCATTTTGTGCCAGGCGTATCTGAAGTTTTCGATTTTCCAAATCATTTTGTACTCTCTCCGACCACTGTTTTCGATTTCCATTATCCACTTCAAAGAAAAATTATTTAGATAGAAATCGTAAAAAAAAGTATTATTATTATTGCTTTAATTCAGATTAATTCAACTGGGAAAATAACTTCGCCTGCGTGGAAACTGATATACAGATGGAGCAATCTTCACTTCCTCCACTGCGGGTTGATGTGGGAACTTCAACTGCAAGAAAACTATTATTGCAAATAATATTTAAATTAATAAGTCTGTGTCTACTGTCCATAATATTTCTTTATTTTGTTAGTCAAATCTTATTTGATTGGTTAAATTTGTTTAATTTGGCATTCATAATATCCGTATATTCATAAACTGTATACGGAAGTAACTCTTATTAACCAATAGATTGTTAATGACAACAGACCTCGTAATTTTAAAACATGTTTAAGTGACACAGATAAACACAATTTGTGATTTTTTTTGTGATTTAGTTTTTATTAACTTCGCACTAGAAACAACTTAGTTTAGTTTAGTTTTTATTAACGTCGGACTAGAAGCAACACGAGGGCTATTGGCGACGGACCTCGTAATTTTGAACCACAGTCAAGTGACGAGGATGACTCCTGAGATTGGCACCCCCCTCTCTTAACATCCATACCATGCCAACGGGAGCATTTTGGGTCCTGAACAGATTTAACGTGCATCAGCCCCGCCTACACGGCAGTTCTTAGGCTGCCAAGGATCAAACCCGCGACTGAACGAAAGCCGCCGGCCGCTAGTCCATGACCTTGACCACTAATCTACCGCGGTCCCTAAAGTTTTTGAAATCTTTCTCCAAAATAAGGGTATACTTTTAGTAAACAACTTTACTGGAACTAGAATCTCATAAATGATCATGGTTTTATCAGACGTTCTGCTCATCCGTGTACTTTATGATCTGTTCAAGTAGGTTTTGAATGGAGCGTAAGTTTCCACATCCAATGGCTACAACTGGTTAAAGAAAAGAGAGTATTTGGCTTTCTTTTAAAATCTGTAATGTTCAAGGTTTCCTGTAATTATTAAACGACAGAAGTACATGCCATTCATCTATAATATGTTTAGTCCTCGGGGCCATACCTTCTTCAGACAATTATTGCCATCACTTTCCCGAGACACTCTAGAAGATTTTCCCTTCTTATGGAATTTACTGTCTTTCATAAACGCATTATACCCAATCGAGGACGACAGCTGAAGTGGCCCATGTGTTTCCAAACTTCCACACGATACCAAATAATGGAGTTGGAGCCTCAAAAGATTCAACGCGCATTGTCATTTTGCACGGCGGGTCATTATTTGCATCATAACTCAAACCAAATCGGCAAAACAATAACCTCCGCGAGATCAGACCACTGGGTAACCGAGTCCTTTTTTTATTGTTTAGCTGATATTTTGTATAGCGATAACTTCTTTCAAAATTATTAAAATATCCACTTTGGTATTATAGACCCAGATCTATTTCATCTTAATTTCCTACTTTTTTAAAGAATTCACTGTCAGTTTTCTAAACAAAAATATTTTATTAAAAAAGTACAGGGTAGTTAGATTGTATATATTTTAAAATATAAATTACTATCCTTAACCCTGAATTATATATCTTTTTCCAGAAATTTCTTGCGGAATATGTGACTGCCAGTGGTTTCGGCTGTACATTTATGGTCGGCGTTATTTCTGTCGAGTCGCGGGCAAGTCCTGAATTTACTGCAAAAAACCCGTCACTTAACTTGAGTGATGCACGTTGTAACTTCCAAGTCATCGAGTAGGTATGAGTAGATGTTCGGAGAGAGAGTGCCAGGCGTCGTCCCTGCTCGAATGAAATATTGGCCATAACCATTCACAGGTGATATGAAGACTATTTTTTACTTTCAAGCCAATTAAACTGTCGAGTATACCAAATGGTCATGATTACGAATTCATGGCCGGCATCGCTTTCGTCGAATTGTTGATTCGAGTTCTAAATGCCATTAAAAACCTGCCGCGCAGTGGAACAGTTGAACGTTAAATCGACCGAATATCTATGTTTTCCCACAAGTGTTGTGTGAAAGTTTTGGACAATAAGGAGCAGTAACAAATGTTGTCCTCTCTCGACCAATTTTCGAAATTACGATAGAAGGCTCTTCACACAAGAACCTTTTCGATTTTTGGCACTATATAAATACTGGGCATTAAGCTGCCAATTCGAATATCATCCATGCTACAGCTGAAAATTACTCAAAACCTATCTCCGATTACCTCGAAAGTTATCCTCCAGTTGGCGTTGTGGGAACATTTGGACAGGGATATGCCAGATCACATGTCATCCTCGTCACTTGATCGAGGTTCAAAATGACGAGGTCTGTCGCCAATAGCCCTCGTATCACTTCTAAATACGACGCTAATAAACAATCAGCTACTGTTTTATCATGTTACTGAAAATTGGAACGGAAAATAATTATTAATTTCATTTTTCAGTGTGGAGAGAAGAAAGCTTAAGCTGGTAGACCTGTGAGATTCTAAACTTAAGCCTGTATTTAATAAATAGGAATTTTTCCTTTTCTGTAATTCATAAAATACATATTGTGTCATAGTAAAATGCAAGAACACAATATTCATTCTTTGAAAGGGCATATTCATTTAATTTAAAATACTTACGATTTTATATGTTAATGATGTAATTCAATATATGTTTTGCATAATTCTGTCAATATTTTTTTAAAATAAGCAATTTATTTGAAAAACAGGTAGCTCATTGCATGAAAAAACAATAATCAGAAAAAAATGATGATGAAGGATTCTTTTGGTTTTCTCGTTTTAACTGATAAGTTTCAATTTGGCATCAAAAATGATGCGAGATCAGTATATTGTCATTCTTTATTTATAAAAATATTATTTTATACCTAATACCAGATAAAATATATTTTAGTGCGTTTTCTTTGTTTTAAAAAACTAGTTTTCGTTGGTATTTTCTAGTTTAATTAGATGGCATCGATAGTTAAGACAAAGAGAATTTATTTCAATAAAAGCTCCTAACTAATATTTTTTACTTTAAAAGGGAAGACGAAGAATAAATATATTTTTGAATACTCATGAGCGGTTCAAGCGTTTAATGGGGACACAGTAAGCCTGAGAATGTTCTAAGTATCAAAGGCCATATTATTACTTTAATTTTTTGACATTTCCAAATATGTTAAAAGACATCACAGCTATATTGAAATTATTTAGAAAAACCATCCGATTTTTCTAAAATATTCTACTAAATAATTTGATTGACTTTCCAAATTTAAAACTGTTTTTTTATAATTCCAATTTTTCGATTCAGTAATGTATTTAAAATTCTTTTTGTTTTCGAGATAACATTTTATATTTGCACTGATATTTTTACAATTTCTTAAGACTTATATTTAATAGCTTTATTAACATTTACTTCAGAGCGATTTCCTTTTTCCGCCTTGTGAAATACCTCGTTTCATAAAGACGTAGTTGAAATTAAACTAAAGTTGATTTGCAAATAATCCTTTACTCGGGTACTAGATTTGCAGAAGCATCATTTATTCAAATTGTACAATGAGCACTAACGAATTATAAAATTTTATAAATAAATCGTACTGATTTTCCACTGCGAATAATTTCGTTTTTTGAATAATAAATAGTTTTTTTTAAAATGAAATATCCTTTTATTCTATAGACACGTGTCAACATCATAACACACTTTAGCTTATCTGGAACATTTTGTAACTCTCTCTTGTTCCCATTTATTTTTACAGATATAATGTATTTTTTGCGACAATACAATGTTTTTTTTTTTTTTTTTTTTTTTGGTTATTCTAATATATTGAATTAAATTGCAGATTCATAACAGAAATATGATTTCACAAAACGATAATCTGAATTAATCAATGATCAATTAAAAAGTATGAGTAAAATTGCGACAAATGTTTACTATTGATAGTTAGAAGATGAGTACCCATGCTTCATTTACACTCGTGTACAGTATAATTTTTACACTCGAGGGGTGTCCAAAAAGAACTTGCTGTCAGCTGTAGCTTAGTGTTCTTGGTCACGAACTCTCTTTTTTATTGTGTAGTTGTTGTTTCGGATTCTAATTCCATTTAAGATTGTCTTATTAAGGGTCTTACACTTGTTCACGTCAAATGTTCCGTGGCTCTTGATTCTACTTTTTGTGGGGTTTGGAAGTTTAGAGAGAGAGAGAGAGAAGTGTAAGCATACTTGTCCGAGGTTCAAAATAGCGAGGTCCATCATCAATAGCTCCCGGATTTCTTCTAAAAGGGAATTAAAAACAATTAATAAACAATCAACCAAAATTAACATTTTCAATGCCTGCCAACGTTTCTAAGCGAAATTGGTGTAGTTAATTTGCCCTGCCATCGCTAAAAAATTTAACTCAGATGCATCAAAAAGTTTCGACTTGACATTTGTGTGCCGCCAAATCGAATTTCGATAGCCCCTACTTTGAGTAGTCGTCAATTTGTGTCGAGCTCTTCCCATAGAAGATATCTGGATTCACAATTATGCCCCAGAAACTAAGCACTAATCAAAATAATGGTCTACTTCCGGTCTATCTAGTCAAAGGAAGGCGAATATGGTCTCTTGGACCAGAAACTTCAAGACTACGATTTCCTGGAGGGATGCAAATTTTGTTTACTTAATGACTTAGAAAGAAGAAAAACTACCTCTGGAGAATTCTTCATTGGCTTAAGCATTACCCATTAATCATATGGGTATATTTTGTATTTCTCTCGCCTAGCGATCTCATTCAATAAAAATTTGATACCGTTTTAATTCGTCAAAATTGAAACCTTTATTAATTCGAGAAATTGCGTCAAATTTTTCAACATTTATATCATGGATTCCTTAACTATGACCGTTTGAAGGCTACATTGAAACAACAAAAATTTACTGGGCCACTCATACAATATTTTTTCAACAAATTGAAATAAAAATTAATTCTATGTAGTTTTATTAAAATAAATTATATAACTTCTTTTTATTATAATTATTTTTAAATTTGAATTAGATATGTATAGGCGCATATTTATTTTAAACTTGTAAAAGTTTCGTTTCATCTAGTTTGGATTTCATACAGATGGAAAAAATTCAAATTAATGAAATGGATGAATTTGCTTTTGTTGAACAAACAAATCGATATCGAGTTCAATAGATGAGTTTGCAATTCTTAATGCATTTTCAAGATGTTTTTCAGTGATCTTTGTTCTATTTTTGTTTTTTGTATGCTTCATTCTTGAAAATAATTGTTCACAAATATAGGTACTGCCAAAAGCTGAAGACATTAATAAAGCATGATTGTAAAAATTAGGATATTTATCGCGAGATAGGTAATCTTTATAAAACTCCAGTAAAGAAACATTCCCAAATTTTTCTTTCAGTTGAATGTCACTTTGCAGTTCAATACATTCAATTTGAAAATTTGAATATTTCTAGAGAAAATGGGGTAGGCCTCTTTTTCTGTGAAGGGCTCTCTTGGCCAAAAGGATTAGGAAATAAAAATATAATGGAATATACTGCATACAAATATTATAATTCTTCAAAAAATTCGCCGTCGAGTGGATACACACATAATTTGAAGCGCAAATTCTCATGGCATACTAAGATGTTTTTATTTAAATTCTTATTTCAAAACAAATGTCAATGAATCTGTTATATGTGAAATATATTGCAAACATTTATCTTTTTAATAAAAATGTGAAATGTAAATTTTCATAATTTGCGTTTGGGCCACATTTTAGACAAGCATGATTTATATTGAACTTGCGTATAAATGTCTTAATTCTTCATGAATTACAATTTTTAATACGTACACAGTATATTTCAATAATATATTTAATTCTATTGTACTTTTATTAATATTTCTTTGGAAGATAAAAGTTATAAATCACATTTGAAAATATAATACCAATTTTTTTAAAATCTTATACATGGCATTATTTTTATTTAGCAAATTTACTTTATTAATTAATCATATGTCTACATCACAGTTAGCAGCAACACAGTGACTATTGGTTACGGCCTTGTAACTTTAAATACCTGCACTAGCCTCCATTCTTGAAGTTTCTGAAGCAATGGTTGGCAACGTTTTTTTCAAATGAGAAACTTTTTAATTTTTTTCACAAACGTTTTTGCTGGCGGATCACACTACTTCTATTTTAGATTACGATTTATCTTAGAAAACAGGAAATAAAAACATATGCACGGGTTAATTCAATATACCTTAAATGTAGAATTGCGAATTTACTATAATCCATATTTACAAGTTGATGGAAATCGTAAAATGTGAGCATATAAGTAAACACCATATAAATAAAATGTACCATTACTTAATTAAGATCATTTAATCATTTTAATGGCATCCTTGATGATGTTTCATTATCCCCGTATGGTTTGAGATTTTTTGGTGAAAATTCGTTATTTTCAAAAAAACACAATCTTTTGAATTTTCGGAATTTAACCTATTTCGCGATGAATTGAGAAGGAATTTCATTTTGTAAAATACCTGTTCCCATGAGTAGTTGGATAGTAAAGCAAAACCAACTTTCTGAATCGAAGAAAACTTGGAAGGAAGGGATGCCCAACATGTAGTTATAATGCTAAAGTGACTCTAATGATTGGCTTAAATAGAAAGAAACAGAACTTACTTTGGGATTTTCCAAATGTACATCAACAACCAGGTAATGCAATGGCGAAATGGAGTAAAATTTAAAAAAAAAAAAGCAAAACCATAGGAATGGTACTGAGTAAGGGGTGCCATCTAAAAAAATTTAAATATTTAGATACAAAACACCCACTTTAATTTGTTGACAAGAATATATAACGAAGGTCGTAATTAATAATTGTTTACAGGTTAACTAAGATTTTCCCCAGTGTGTCACTAGGTGACCTGAGAGTCATAGGTTGCCGACCACTGTTTTAAAGCATTCCAAAGTGTGAATTTTGAAGTTTGACACAAAAGAAATCCCATACTCGACGGGTCTATAATTGCATCAGGATACGGATCAATGACTTGGTAGAAACAACGATGATTAGGAGTTTGCGACCCTGACCATTATGCTACCAAGAGCGTTTTATTCAGTTTCACATATAATCTAAGAAATATATCTTTAGTATCTTCCACAATTTTAACTACTGTAAACGAAAATTAATGTTACTCTCAATGCTACTAATGGGATTAAGTCATGACACAAATGGAGCAACTAAATTAGTTAATGAAGGTAATTAGCATCAAAAATGAGTTTCTAATTATAAATTTCTTTATATTTCTCGCGTATCTTATTTATCATCATATGACCTCAGATGTCTAGTCGTCATGGTCACGGAATCGAGGTCGGTGTTGCTTTCGTCGAGTTGTGAGTTTGAGACCAGATGCCATTAAAAATCCGTCGTGTAGAGGAGCTGAGGCATGTAAAACTTGTCTCAAGTCCTGATCTTGGCGTGTTGTGGAAGTTTGATTAAGGTTACCTAAGATGTCCTCCTCGTCACTTGACCGAGTTTCTATATTATGAAATCTTTCGCCAACACCCTTTTGTTGCTTCTTAGTGGAGGTTAACAAACAATCACTCACACTCACTATTTCTCATTATGAAAAACTCCTAAATTTCAAATTTTGTAAATTTCTGTTTGAACATTTTTGAGTCAAAGTGGCTTAAGAATGTTAAATGAATCTTTCTAACGTTGATGGAAATTCCAATGGTGGAATTGGAATTTCCGTCTGAAAGACAGTATATATGTTATAGGTGTTAGGTACAAAAGTAAAGTTTTTCAAGAGTCTTACTGAAGAAAAGCAGAAGGCGAAGCTCATCTCATAGTTGATCCTGGATCTGTCCGTGTACAACTTCCATTCTGAGGTCCCTTCCAAAAGATAAATAAGAAATGAGTCTGTGAGTTGGACTCTTATTATGTAACAAAAAATTACGGTCGAAAGGTTTTGTTTGAATACATTCAAAAAGAAGATTATTTACCGGACTCCAAATTTGTTACTTAAGCTATATCTTTTTGAAAGCTAAATAAATTGGAGGAATATCTGTTAAGAGACATTTAAAGCGTTGGTAGGATAATTACAATGCACCTTAGTTATTTTTAACAAAGAAATACGCTTTATACAGTTCAGCTTATTTCTTGGGAAGTGAATGCTCTATCCCTCATGCCAGTGCCAGTGTTAATTATTTGTCTATTGTAACAGTGCACCACGTTTCGAAAATATTGTTGGGATACAACTTAAATTTGGCGAATCTGTTGGGAAATGAGTCGATATTTTATATATATTCTCTCTTTAACGTAATTAACATCTGGGGGATCAGGAAAGTAAGTTATCGAATATTAATTTGGAATATTTTGTATGTTTCACAATTTGTAGTGATGTATTTTAAATTTAAAAAAATTAGGTTTCAATTGAAAACCAAAGCAGAACCAACAAATATTTAGCGGCTGTGATTTTGAGGGCACCTGAAGACGCTAACAGTAGCATTTTTTACTAATTGAAATTATCATTTGGAGAATATTTCATTTATTAATAATCTTATTTATGATACAATGCTTTATTCAAATTCTTCTCTGATTAGTTCTGTTGAAACTATATCTAGACCTTTGGAAAAAGCTGGTATTATACATCTGGCATTTTTTCTATTAAGAATTGTGTTAAATATTACAGGATAGGAGAAAGCACCGATGCTTTGAAAATGGGATACTCAATATAAACAGTATAACTATGTGGGGTTATTCGCGGTTTTCTTTTCACTAATCTTGGGGACTTTTAATTAAGATTAATTGCTATAAGTAAACAACCTTTTCCCACTCAAAAAGGAAACGCGAGTATTTAAATTATAGCAGGTAGAAATAAAGTGAAGCGATTTAGATAGGAAGTATATAAGCTAAGCATGAGACACACGAGAGAGGTTAACACAGAAATCCCCTGGTCTGAGTCTACAAAATACCTAGGAATAACCTTTGATAAAAGACTCACTTTCAAACAACACTTCCTACAAACGCGTGAAAATTTCTGTAAACTTACAAGAGCATTATACCCCTTAATTGGACGGAATTCTAAAATGACAATAGAAAACAAAAAGCTTCTCTACACCTCCGTAATGCGTCCTGTGATATATTATGCATGCCCGGTTTGGGGTTTTTCCTGTAATTCTAACATTAAAATACTTGAAACAGCTCAAAATTCTACTCTTAGAATGATTGCTAAAGCCAGGTGGTTCATGAGGAATACTGAAATTAGAAAAGCACTTAAAATTAAAACATTCAGAAAACACATCCAAGATTTATCAAAAAATTTCTTTGCATCCTTAAACAACATTAATAACTCTAATATCCAAAACCTTGAAAACTACATCCTGCATCCTAAAATTAAAAGACCTCGTCAGATATTACTTGACTCCTATGAACCCCCGTAATTCTTTACTATTGTTATATAAATTTTTATTATCTACAACTTAATTCTTTTAATAGACAATATTTTAAACTCATACTCCATTACCGAGCATGCACCACCCCCATTGAAATAGCCGATCTCCAGAACAACCAATAGTAATGCACTTTACCATCCCTATTCCAAAGGCTCACTTCAACCTCAGATAACTAATAGCCTTCAATCAACTCCACTTCAAGCAGAAAACAAGCTTTCCTACAGAACCGGCCGTTGTTCGACCGGTAGCACCACCGATGAACTATAATGCAGCACGCGGAGCTCCGGACATTGAACGGGAGGATGACCGCTTGTCGGTCCTCTCTCCTTTTTTACTCCCATCGATTCCGAACCAACTACTGCAAGTAAACTAAATTAATCCAGCTAAACTCCATTTTTTCTCCAGTCATCATCGATGTTACCAGCAAGATACGGGTTGGAAAGGCGGCTACGCCGCCTAGGTACCCGCAGAGTCTTTCATAAGTTCATAAGTTCACGAGAGAGGTCGAGTGACTTAAGCGTTTAACAGTTGTTCTGTAGTTGAAGAAGGGGTCGAGAATTGCTACAAATTATTGACGGCATAGTGGAGCTTAGAAGTCGAGACAGCCTCAAGTTTACTCACTTTGTAAGATTCCGTTAGTTTGATATTAGTGTAACAAGTGAATACATATTGGGCGATATTTTGGGAGAGTAGGTAAACATTCGTCGTTATAATAGTAAGTTGCCAAATAAATATAATGGGAGAAACCTGACTAACGTCTTCTTGAATGACTTATTGACTCTTAGTGTTAGTATATTGAGTTAAGCTATGGCACAAGAGGCGAATGGGAATATAAATTCGCCCAAACGTTCCCACCCCTGGAGTAGGAACGTCCGAGTTCCCAGTAGAGTTTTCGATGGATCTGGAAATGTAACTGACTTTTTAGCTAACTGCGATGATAATAGTTTGTAATATAATACCATTGGCCCTTCCAGGGGCATATTGAGAAACAATCTTACAAGTCGTGCTCGAGAATGGTACTCGGTAATAGGTGAAAATTTAGTTAGAGGTAGAGAAGGGGATATTGAGCCATTAAAACAAGCCCTTCAACACGTTTTACCTGCAGTGCGAGACCACTCAGAACTTGAAGCTGAATACTACGGGTTCAAGCAAATAATTAGTCAGTCGCCAATAGCATTTATTTTACGAATGCTTAAATTTGTTCAATTGCTGAATTTTGTGGTTACGGAAACGATAATAGTGCAACACATAGTGAGCCGCTTAGCTCGAAATAAGATTATGTTGAGTTTTGGAATCCCACCACAAAAGCCCAACTTCTGGAAGTAGCGACAACATACGAGTTGCGTCATGCATCTTATAACCCACCACCTAGGCAGGAGCAGTATCAGCGTACAAGGTATCAACAGGGTAATAATGGACCGAATTTCGATAGACGGCGTTCACCAGATAGAACACATGATAGGCGGCCGCAATATAATAATGCATATCACCATCAAGGAAACAGGTATCCACCTTCAGGGTCACGACAACAAAACCACAGGAGATTTAACTAATAGGCGATTCAATACTAGGAGGTTCTCGATCGCGTGGTTGGCAAAATCTTCCAATGAGTGTTAATGCTATGAAAGTATGTCCCAGAAATATTCCTCATATTCTGGTCGTCCTTCATGATATGTTTGTAATGGTATTATGGGATACGAGGGCTGAGATATTGTTTGTATCGTCTGAAATTTATAATCGTTATTTTTATTTTGTCAAAAGGCTGGGGTCAAACCTCGCTGTATTCAGCGATCAGGGAGCAACTTGTAAAACCCTAGGGCGCGTAACCTTATAAGTATGCATAAGAAACTTTAAGAAAGATTGGCAATTCCACGTAGTGGAAAGTTTACAATACCCTTGCGTTCTTGGTGTGGATTTTATGAAGGCGTCTAAGATCACGCTGGACTTTGAGACATGCACTTTAGTTATAACTGATGGGAAGGTACGACAGGTTAAAAGTAAGGAATCGAAAACGGTCGAAATAGACCTAACACGCACACGGTTATACGAAAATCAGCAACAGCAGTTGCATCAGCTCTTCAAGAAAAACTCCGAGTTATTCTCAGGTCGGCCAGGTCTTACTCATGTGCTTTACCTCGAAATTGATACAGGACATCATCATCCAGTAGATATTCAAAGAATGCTAGAGGAAGGAACTATTATGCTCATTCCGTCCCCATATGCCTTCCCAGAGGTTTTATGTAGAAAGAAAAATGACAAACTCGTCGATTCCCCTGACGCATATAGGTTCGCAATAGACTACAGAAAGCTGAACGCAATCACTAGGTACCCTAAGTATCCATTGCCAATAATCGACGATTTATTGATGAACATCCAACAAAATTGTATTATGTCCACGTTAAACCTCAAGTCAGGGTATTTTCAATTAGTTATCAATACACGAGACATTTTCAAAACGGCGTTTATAACCATAAAAAGGAACGTATGCCTTCAAAAGGATGCCTTTCGGATTATCAGGGAGTGCACCCACGTTTCAGCGAGCACAAGATATTATACTAAAGCCAGTGATTGGAAAATTTGTTTATGTTTATATGGACGATGTTATAATTACTTCGGGGTCATTTGCTGATCACGTCCATCACTGGAGATAGTTTTCCAGTTGTTACAGGACGCTGGGTTTACTTTAAACGCTGA
Source organism: Nephila pilipes (assembly GCA_019974015.1). Lineage (NCBI taxonomy): Eukaryota > Metazoa > Arthropoda > Arachnida > Araneae > Nephilidae > Nephila > Nephila pilipes. Next base: position 211,228 of record BMAW01106109.1, on the reverse strand, counting down.
GAAATGTCATTTTGATCAGGTAGAATTAGAATACCTAGGAGTGATCATAAATAAGAATGGGGTGCACACTGATCCTAACAAAATTAAAGCTGTTCTTGATATATCCGTCCCGAAAAATGCACGTCAGATTTCGAAATTTTTGGGGATGTTTGGCTGGTATCAGAAATTTATCAGGGAGTACTCCGAACTGTGGGAACCATTGTATGCACTTAAACGCAAAAAGGTCAAATTTGAATGGACTCCAGAAACTCAAAAGGCCTTTAACACGCTAAAGGGTGCCTAGACTTCGGCGCCAGTATTGCAGTTACTTGATCTGAATTTCCCTTTTGAATTGCACACCGATGCTAGCGCAGTTCGAGTGGGTGCTGTGCTGGCGCATGGCCCTTAGCATATGCTTCAAGAACGCTAAATAAAGCGGAGAGAAATTATTCCATAACAGAAAGAGAATGTTTAGAAGTGATTTGGGAGTTTCCAGAGTTTTGTTCATATTTCGGACATTGTTCAACAAAAGTAATAACGGACCACTCAGCGCTGACCAAATTAACAAACGGGAGAAACTTTTCAAGTAGAATGATAAGGTGGGTGTTAAAACTGTCAGAATATAATATAGAGTGGGCACATAGACCAGGGAATCAGAATATAGTGGCTGATGTGTTGTCTGGACAACCTTTTGATGTACAGGCACTTGAGCAGGTTTCTTGTGCCTTTATCAATTCCCTGGTGATGACGTCAAGAAAACAGCTGGAAAGCGAGCAAAGACAGGACCCGGAGTTAGGTCCCATTTATCGTTATTCGGAAAGCCCAGAGGATTTGACAATAAATGCATTAATATGTGAGAATTGGTCCTAAGACTTTAAACTTCTTGATAGTATTCTCTTTTACGCGAAGTACCCAACTTCTAAACACGAACTGCGGGCTTGTATTCCAAAATTACTGCATGAATCTGTTCTGAAAGAATTTCACGATAATCCATTGGCGGGTCATTTTGGTATAAGGAAAACTTATGCCAAAATCAAAGAAGCATGCTATTTTCCTACGATGGGGGAAAATTTTTGTGTTTCAACGTGCGACATATGTCAACACTATAATTATAAAAACGCGTTTCCAGCTGAACAATTAATTTCGGTAAAAACTACTTACCCAAACGAGCAAATTTCTCTAGATTTATTAGGACTGTACCCAGCCTCGAAATCCGAAATTCATCGTTTTCTTTTAGTAATCGTTGATAATTTTTCTAAATGGGTCGAGCTAATTCCGTTACGAAAATTATCAGCTAAAGCTACTGCCCTTTTTAAGCAATATATATCTAGATATGGAGCTACAATTAAAGTAGTCAGTGACAATGGACCCCAATTCATTTCAGAAATAATTGAGGAACAATATCGCAACTTGAACATCGCCCCCATAAAAACTACGTCTTACAGACCTCGAGCAAACGCTTTGGATAGAGTCAATCGAAATTTAGTGCAGATGATAGCTAGTTACGTGCAATCAAATCATACCAACTTCTTCAACAGTTTGCATTACTATTAGAACAGCGGTACATAAAATAACGGGAAAGACCCCAGATAAACTATTTTTAAAGCGTAAATTAATAACGCCCTTCCAAAAACTGGTCCACGTCCCCGAACATAGAGATATACTATGCAAGGATATTGAGAAACTTTTAGCGGAGGTTCAACTAAGAACGGAGATGCAACAAAACTAACAGGCTCGATACTACAACAGAAGAAGAAGGGATTGGGTAGTTAAGGTAAACGCGCTCGCGAGTTCTTGTTTTAGAGGAAATGCATCCAATGAGTTCAGCAATGCAGAAGGTAGTTGCGAAATTTCAGCCCAAATTCGAGGGACCCTTCAAAGTGCTCCGAGTGTTTCAAAACAATGTGGTGATTCTAAAGCATGGAAGAGAGGCAACCGTTAATATTGACCAAGTTAAGCTCTACCACCAAAGAAAAGGTGGTAGGAGTGGGGAAAAGACGGAATGAAGTATGTATAGGGAGGAACGGGACATAGCATCAGGAGATAACCGGTGGGACATTTACTCAGAGAGCCCTGAGCCACAGTCAGTTAGACCCAAGCGTAAAACGTTTTCGTTTCCTAGACGTTTCCTAGGTAAATCAGAAGATCCCAACCGACAATGCAACAGAAATAAGGATAGGTCAACAAAACTTGCATTATCCAAGAGTTCAACTCCACCTCCGAAGAGGAGAATCCCCTAAAGGTTAATCACAAGAAGGAAGAGGCAACCAAAGTCATCTCTACAGAATACAAGGCCTGCCAAGTGGTCTCCAGTCCTGCTGAGCAGAGGATAGCAGGATACAACTACCCTGAAGGAGCAATCAACAGGTGCCAACTACATCCACCAAGTCGGAGATCTTCACCACAAGTCAACCACATCGAGCGAGAAGCCCTAACAACCTCCGCAGTAGAAACACCAGACACCGGAGAGCACCAACCACCATCTCGTCAGAGGAATGAGCCTTCATTGAAGAGCAATGCAATGCAAAGCCCAAATAACAGCCAGAGAGCCTTGCAGGAGAAATATCGTCTCTCTGAAGCGAAGTCGGACCTCACAAAGATTTTAAAGAGCAAATATAAGGTTGTATCCCTCTTTATTATTTCCATTTGACGAGAAGGTATTTTTGGGAGAGTAAGTCTTTGGTTTTGCGGTTTGAGTTCCAATACAGTAGAGCAACTTTGGCTCTGACTCCACTAAAAACAGCGGACATTAGTGGGAAGTTTAAATTTTTTTCAATTGTAAATCACCAAGTTGGTGATCTTTCCAGATGGAAAGTAGTGAAATTTTAGTTTTAAAGATCGGGACTTTTAAAATGTAAACATTTGTTAAGGTATAACATTTGTTTACGTATTGACTTGTTTTTTTTAAGAGTTGCTGTCTTGTTAATTACTGTTCATAAATTATGTATATAGTCATTCATGATCAAAGCTTGAACCTGCTACTCAACGAAAAACGCTGGCCACGAGTCTGAAACCATTACCACTAGGCTACCTCGGCTATTTGACTTTACCTGGAGAACAACCAAACTTACCAGGAATTTTTCACATGTATCTGAATCAAAGAAGGTAAATGAACGTCAAAATGAAAGAATTGCATACAATGATTGTTGATGCATAAAATTATATTTCTATAAATATTTAACCCTTTTTGATGTAGATGAAATCATAATGCGATTAATTCATGGAAGTTAATTGAGTTCAATAGAAGGAGTCTTAATTGAAGCTGTTGCAAAAGAATACGAAAAATGGACATGCTAAAATTTGCAAATGTTTATTTCTTGGATGACTTACTTGATGTTAACGAGACGTCTCACAATCCTTATGAAAAAAATAAACGGGATATATTTATATGCTTCTAGACATTTATCGGTCTGAAAACTGTACAAAACCGGATTCATATGTCGAATGTTTTCACGACGTCAACAGAGTTGCATTCTTTCACAACAGTTTCCCTATACATTGCTTTGATCAGTGCACAACTTTCTTTTTCAATATTTCAGTGGCTCACTTTTCAACAGTATAAAAAAGGTTCTGTGTGGATTCTTTGAAAACCGTGTGCACAGAATTTAGGAACAATGCAGTAAAATAAACTTCTATTTGGAGATTTAAAGAGGAATTAATCCATTGAAGAAACACAAACAAAGCTTTTTAATATGACAAATATTTTAAGATAATGAAGAATCACAGGGAAGAGTTCGCATTTAATACTGGCTGTGACTTTTTGACATTTTTATAAAAATATAAATAAACAGCTGTAACACACTAATTTCAAAACGAGACTGTAGATGGCGCCACATGACGAGAATAATTCTCAAGGTTAGGGTGTGGCTATGCTATCTAGTATTTTCGCCAGAGAGAGTTGGGATTTCGTGGAGTAAGGTCTCCTGTTGCTGTCCAACCCTGGACTATGTTAAAGTTTACTTGTGATAAACTTAATTCCTTCAAAATTTTACCGTTAATTGTTGTAATTCCGTCTTTGTAACTGTGATGTTTTATGTCATTAAAAATATAGTGATTTACCCCGAGATGTTTCTTCAATTTTTTTGCGTTAAAGCAGTTATGGCATAAGAACGTCGGTTACACAGCGAAGTAAATCTTTATAATTGGATATTACGAAATGTAAGATTTAGAGTTTAAGTGCCTTAATTGTATACATTTATATCTTTTATGTAAAATAATTAGAAAAATATTTTAATAAATCTTTCTGTGAAGGTATTCTTATGTCCAGACCATTGTTCCTTGTACTGTGTTTGAAATATTTCACTAATTCAATAAATGTTCGCATATATTCGAAATGCCAATATTTCATCAACATGTTTAGAAGAATTTTTGAATGTTCAATTTCTTTTCAAAGAAATTGTGCAACATGAACAAAAATTTATATAGAAAATACAAAATGTACGTTAAAAATGTTATCTAATTCATTTTTTGATTACAGATATGTATAATACTTCCCATTTGAAATAACATCACATTAAGTCCATTCTTCTATCAACGAGAAATGAAGATTATAATTTATTTAATAAGATATATAATGTTTTCTACTTGATGCAATTCATAGTACTTATTTTTTCATTTCCGGGAACATTTACAATGACTGATAAAAATGTCAAAAGGTCTCACCTCTGATAAATGATTCATAAATCAAAATCTTTTCCAAAATGGTGTTTGTTGAATTTTTATTCTTGCTACCTTTTATATCACATATTTTCTTCAGTGTTTTTGAAACCTAAGTGAGTCAGGTATAGACAGTACAAAACATCATGCATTCATACGAGAAAACTTTTAAGGCAATAAACAATGCACAGTATATTTCCCTAACCAAAAATAAATACGAAATTAATTCTAAAATGTGAATAAACATTCCCTCATTCCCTAATTTTACTTGCACATTTTGAGCTTGTGAATTTGAGTGAAACTGACTCAGAAAAGTTGAAGAAAGGATTTATTCATAACTATCATTAATTAAATATAATGGAGTGCATTTCTGTTATAATTTTACTCATTTAAACCCAAAACTAGCTCTCCTAGTGTTTCTTCCTCCGTTCCACATTAAATTTTATTAGTTTCTCAGCAAGAAAGTCACTTTAGTATTTATACTGTAGCTAAAGCTATTTACAATAATTAGCTGTAAGATATGAGATAAAATTTTAACTCGTGAGTAGGAAAGAAATTTTTGTATTGTAGTATATTTTCCCTCTAACAATATATGTGCATAAAAATTGTTATTTTCTTAGGTTATTGATGCATTCAAGTTTTCTTTAATTAAATATTTACCTGTTGGAAATTGGAATTAATTATTCATCAAAATTCCTTTATGTCTCCTTTTCAAAACGAAAGTATATTATAAGATAATAACCTCCTATTAACAATATACAATTACATTCAGAAACATTGAAAATAGCGCACCAAGAAAGGAACTTTAGATTGAAATCAAATTTAATACATATAATGATACAGATAAGAGATTCACTTGATCCCAAAATCAAGACAATGAAACAAATACTGTGTATTTAACAAATACTGTATAAACAAATACTTATATTTAATTACTTTTTCAATAGCAACTCTTGTTGCAAAACATGCCGCAAAACGGTCTTTCATTGAATTCATTAAAGGTTGGATGTTTTCCTGAGGCAGATGGGCCGTAAATCTCGTACATCCATCTCCAGATCATGTACAGAGAGACATGATGGCATCTGGTGATTCCACTGGTCCCACAATTGCTCTACAGGGGACAAGTCCGAGGAACGAGCCGGCCATGTATCGCGTGACGTAGAAAGTCTTGGCGTGATAGCATGAGTGGAGTTTTACACTTACCAGGGTTCCTCTACTCCCGTTTGGAGTTATCATCTGTACCCAAACCGAACAGGGAATTAATAAACACTACATTTTGCTAAATACTACATTTTGCCAATATAGGGCATTGCACGTCACCCTGGCTTCGCACCACGGTAGAAGTAGTCGCTTTTATTTCCGTGTTAAAGGCAGTATATAAAAAGAGCTCAGATTAGATTCTGCAAGGCGTTTCGAAATGGTTTGTGGAAATACTGGCAGACTAACATCTGATTGTATCATGGATTGAGTCACTGTGGATCCTCGAGCCCTTGCCGCACAATCTTTTGATCCTTCTCCTCATCGTATTTCTTATCACTCCAGAACCGGTTCTTCGCATGTGAGTACCATCTCGTGTCCACTGCTCCCAATATATTTTGTCAGTACACTCCGAACTATTGGTCTGGGAAACAATATGGCATATTTCGCCTGTGGTCTCATGCCGATGATCTTGACCCTCTCATACTTACTTTAACTGTGCTTTCACACATGTCTTGCTTTCTTTGCTTAGGTTTTGAATATGATCGTTACGTTTATGAATCTTCCATTGTTCACCGGTTTATATAGGAACCACTTGCTGATTACAGCAAAACTGTAGGGAATGTGAATACGCGCATTGACATCAAACTTGTATCATTTTTACATCGGATATAATTTAACTACTTTGCAGAGTTTCGCGATTATACCTCGCTTCCTTCCTGGTGCGCTATTTACTTTGTTCCTGAGAGTATTTTAGCGTATTTTAACGATTGATTTCCAGATGCTTACCAAACATCTGTTAAATTTCTCAATCAAAACAGTGTCGAATTTGCTTCATTTTATCATGTGTTAAAACGTAGGATAGGCTTATTATTTTAAATAGATCCAATACTAAAAATCGTCTGATTTAGACGTATCAAGAGTACAAGATTCATTTTAAATTCCGAAGGAAAAATTTTACGACTTTCATAAATACCCATGATTTACTAGCTA
>BMAW01106109.1:81301-204393 GCA_019974015.1 Nephila pilipes | reverse complement strand
ATAAATACCCATGATTTACTAGCTATAATATGAGAGATCAGGATAAGCTGTCTGCATGAAGCTAACTATAAGAGGGTAAAGCAGTAAGCCAGTTTCAAACCGATATGAGGGAATAAATATATTATCCCATCTAAATATGAATTTTGCGAAGGTTTACTGTGGATTAAGCATAGGTTCATTGCTCTCAGCTAGAATAAAAGCGAGCCTCGGTAAAATAATAGTAATACATCATCTTCAAAACACAAATTTAAGGAGGTGTCGTCGGTTGGTAATGGTATACTGCCTGTGTTTGTGGGTTCTCAAATATGTTTCTTACATCCCCGATTTAATTTCAAGTGATAAACAGGTGCTTGGTTCGTATAAATTGCACCCTGGAGGTAGGCGTTTCACAACTGAAACAGGTGCTTAACGTCAGAAGTTTAATTGGCTGAGATAGCAGCCCAAAGACCTTTGTGTAGTAGATTTGTGAAAACTAAAGACGTGGAATAAGTGCATTATTGTAAATATCGATTCTTTAGAAATATATACATACTTTTCAAATTAATATCTAGGTTTCGCCTTTCTTATGGGCTTTTGTAATCTACTCACATTACTTATCCGCGTGTATTATAAAATACTTATCAGTTGCATGAAAATAATATTTAGTGCATATATATATATATATATATATATGTGTGTAATCATCTTGATTATTATTTAGAAATTCATCTATTACTTTTTTTCATGAATTAGGCTTAATATCTAATATCGTTTGGGCACAGCGCGACGCTCCGCGATAAGAAGCTGCGGGCCCAGAGAAGCACTTATTTTTTCTCCCTCCGGTAGAGAAAGGGTTAAAATGTGAGAAAAAGCTTTTAAAGATTTGACCCAGACATATAATGTGGGTTTTTTTCATATTTTTTTCTTATTTACGGTATCTCATTTAATGTTATAGAATCCAAATGCCTCAATACCTCATTTAGTTTTTCAATTGTACCTTTGTTTTTAGGGTAAATAATTTTTTTGTTATTTTGAGGATTACTTATGAAGTATAATTTATAGAAGATTAATAGAAAAATTAACAGCGGCTTCTGTTTGTTTTCAGTAGTGAAATTTTTTTCCGCGCGAGATTAGAATCTTTCCATCATCACAAATATCACAGGAATGAAATCGATCTCATATTAAAATCATTCAAGAATGAATTAAGATATTAGAGTGTAATTGTATAAAGATGTCAGAGTATTGATTTCTTTTTCATTATTTCTCTAGATTCTTTCATTACGTTTTAATGAGTAAATTGAGCTAAAATAAAATAAAAAAATCTTTGCTAAGTTACTTACTGCTACACAGATAAATGTTATTGTAAGAAAGTTTCCTTCCTGAACCTTATGTATGTATTTGCATGTATTTCATGAACGAAATAAATTGCTGAAACTATTTCTGGCCTGTTATTAATCATGTATTGACTTGTGAAGAAATTCTGATTCACCGATTCAAATCTTAAGTTGAAGTTTGTTATTACAGCAAAGATTGTAGATGCTTTGGATCAAATAATTTTAAAAATTCTACTGGGAATTTAGAGCTCTTACAGGTGGAGACTATTGTATGTACTTGGAGAAAAAAGTTTTATTTGAAACGGTCAACGGCTATCATAAAATAAACGACGCTATCGAGATGGCTGGGGCAATTGTGGGTTCATGGTAAAAAATAGAGGGCCTTTAGATATTTTCTCACATCTCTAAGCTATATGATGAAAAGCGATCAGTTAGAAAAAATCAGTAATTTCCTACAAAAAAGTTAAGGAGATCATATACCTCCCTGCTAATACTTCGGAAGCCTAATTGTACGGATTCAGCAACTTGGGCTGATGTAGCATTCCTGAAGAGTCGGTAGACACTTATCTTTATTTGGTAGATACGCACAATTAAGCACTGATTATGGACACACCCTTTTCAACTGGAATTTGCAAATTACGTATCGACATGGATGGGAGATTCGCTTATCTCCTATTCCAATGCTAGAAAAAATACTCGGATTCTTACCTGTTCTGCCTTTAGGAGGCTGGGGATTATTTAGGATTTTTTTTTGCCATTTCTACAACTTTGGAGAAAGGATCAAAATATATATATATCTGCTCCTGAAAGGAAAAATTTCAGAAGGTTCTTTATAAAGAGACAAAAACTATAAAGTGTGAGAAGCATATTGCTTTTAAATTTCAAGACAAGGCGATTGGATGTCAGTATTCATATCTTCGCAAAAGGCCTTTATACGAATTTCGCATATTAGAGACTCGCAAATCTTCTCACTCGATAGTGTTTAGACAATGGTAAATCTATGAAGAGAGATTGCACTGAAAGTGGAGTCATCATGATGAAATTTTGCCACATGTTCTTATCATTGTTCAACCTAACCTCCCGCTTGCAAATCAGATACAACATCGTCCAATATTTCATGGTACTTCGTTTCATGGACAAAGATACCTGAGTTGACACCTCCCTCTCCATACTTTCACACTATACTGTGGACAGGACTTAGAGCCTCGGCATATTTACAGTGCATGCATCAATATCGCTACACGGTGGGTCTTTAGTGCTATCTGAGCTCGATCTTAAGACTCACCAACCGTGAGTTCGGGACATAGACCATTAGGCTACCTCGGCCTCATGGCATTAGTAAAGTATTGATATAAAGTTACTTCATATTCATCTTAATCTTATTCATAATAGTAATGATACTAGCTCTCAGCATTATGTACAAAAAAAGAGAATTTAGTTATCTTAATATTTATAATAGGCTATTCAAATATTTTAAATGTATTTTATTATTTTCTGTAGTTAATGAGTTCAAGGCTAATAAAGCATCTTTAAATAAGATCCCCAAAAGTTATTCATTAACTATTACTTTTAAAATTCCACTCTGTTTTATTTTAAAATTTTAAGATTCATTTGTTTTTAACTGAACGATACTAAGCCTTATAGCTAGTTATAACTAAAACAATCCATTTTATCATTTGATAGTAGGTAAAAATTTAGCAAGCATAGCCATTTCTTAATCTTTTATCTTGAACTGATGTCTTAGATCCTAACATATAATTTAATACAGTTATTACATTAATACTCTTTGCAGAAAAATAGAAAATAAATTTGGCGTTGCATTCCATCTACAGTCAAGTAAATTGAATTGTGCATTAAAAGCACTTCTGAAAATGAGTTTTAAAAGTCAGAAAATGTCATCGGAAAAATAGAGGTATAATCTGGCTATAGTACCAAATTTCTGGCTAAGTACAATTGTGCTTTTCTTGAAATTTTGTTAAGTGAAACAAAATAGATTAAATTGTAGGCATTGCGTAATATTAGTAGAATTATAAAAACATTTTTCCTATTTGAAACTAAATTCGTCATATGAGCAAGTAAAAAGTTAACAATGAAAATAACAATTACTGGTGTATTTTTTTGAGTTTTAAATGGAGTGAATGAAAGGGGAATCAGAATGTTACATAAAAAGAATTTTAAATGTTCTAGAAACGAAAAATATGTCTTTTATGGTAATTATGTTGTGGAATAATTAAAAAAACACAAAATACTTTCTTAAAATTTTATATAGAACAAATATACAAGAACAACCATCTTTAACATTCCAATCGAATCTATGTCCACTCATGTAAAGGAAATGTTTCTCTCACGCACCCACAAGTTCCAAGTGATTATGATTGTTTATTAACGTCGCACTGAGAAGCAACACGATGACTATTGGCGACGATTCTTGTGTAATTTTGAATCTCGGTCAAGTGACGAATACGACACTTAAGCTGGCACTCCTCTCAGAAAACTTCTACACCATTCCATACACGTTAGCCTTTTAGTGGTTACAGGGTTTGAACCATCCGGCAGTTTTCGCTAACTCAATGAAAACCGCCGGCCGCAATCCTGCGATTCAATGTCATTAGGCTACCGAAGCCCCACCACAAGTTCCAGATCCATCCCACAATCCTTTAAAAATAAGTTCCCTAAAACATCTTAGGGGAGAAATATTAAATCAAGAATAGGAAGAAAAGAAAAATGAAAATAAATGCTCATTCTCTCTCATCTCTTACGCAACCTGATGTTGTCCAAATCCGTCAGGTATGAGGCAGTTTTGATTTCTGTTGACGCATTTTCAGATGTGAACGAATTCTTTCAATGTAGATGATATCAGAGTTCATGTAGATTTAGATGTACTATTTGTGCTTGTATTATACATCTCATCTATAGCATTTTGATAGAATTGCTGAATGTATTTTCTTCTTATCTTAAAAGCAGCTGTTACAAGCCCAGATTCAGGTTGCCAGTCTTCGCAGCACAGTTTCACCTTAGTTGGTATTTCAGTACGCATGAGTTTACCTGTAAAATATCGTATTTTATACAAGTATCGTGATAGAAAAGCATTTGTAGAAAATCATATTAAATAGAATTAGAAATATCATTTTTAACCGCAAGTTTATATACATTAAATCCCATTTCTTCTTTCGCTTTCATCCGTCAAAAGAAGTCGGAACGGGAATCAAAATAACAACTTCTTTGATACCAGTTCATCTGAGACAAATAGAATACCCGAATCAGGGGTTCACCAGAAATATGTCCTTTGCTGTTCTGAACTATTTGGATTCCTATTACGTCGCTGCCAATTAGTGAAGGTAATGGGAACATCTGTAATTGATGATATAGTTTTCCGTGGTTGAGGATACACGTTTCTGAGTTTGAACATATACATATAATTCTCAATTTACTTTATATTGGAAAAATAATTTCCAAATACCTTATGCTCCTTATCTGCTAATAGAAGAAGACTATATTTGCTTAGTATTAATTTAATACAAAGTATAATTTTAAAGCATTAGCTGACTTTATTTTTCTTCAAATGTGTAAAACAATCGAATGAGCACACACACATGTGCGAATAATTTTCGTAGTAATTCTGTAACGTTTGAAATTCATTTGAGTAAATATGAGTCTTTATGCCAAGAATCCGAAAAACAACTGAACAACAACAATAAAAAACAGATTTAAGAATAGCTTTTATAAGAAAAAATGCACAGAAAAGAACAGTTCTTTCAACGAAAGCAGAAATTCCTATCTAGAAAGAGTAATGAAAGTTATTGAAAAGATGAACTTTTAACAGTAAAATTTATGTTGATGCTATCAGAATATTTTAAATGCAATAATCGTCCACAGAAAAATGCAAATAAATGCTCAATTAATAGTTTTTTTTTAAAATTGAAGTGTTCTCGAAGAAGGGAGTGTAGAATATAGTTTCTTTATATTTTAGTCAAAAGAAAACTTCATTCTGGTACATTAATATTATACTTCAGCTGTATGGTGGACTTTAGGGAAAAAAGATTGCGTAATTTTACTTGGATAATGAACACAATATTTGATATTATTCTCTGAAAACAATTACACGCAAAGAACTCATTGGGCTTGATGTAAATTAAAGTCATTCTATATCCATTTGAATGCTATTGACGATAGACCTTGTTTATTTGAACTATTGACCAGTGACGGTAACGTTTTAAAATAGCAAGGACTATCGCCAATAACTTTCAAATAGATCTAGAGAAGAACATGAAGCTCATAACATTAGATATTGGGCTACGTAGGGTCCACTAAATTCCATAGGTTAAGATGATTTTAATGTAATGAAAGTTCCTTACAGCTGTGTAAAGCATACTGGAATGTTCCAACCCATTTCATTTCACGGCACATTTACACCGGATTCAACTTCTTTTTAAGTTTTTACAAAGTAGAATTATTTCATTTTTTAAAATTAAATCATCTTGTGGGGATTCTAACTTTGAACTTATCTTATTTTTCATAGTACATGTCGTTATTCAAACATATATAGCATTGAGAATGAAATAAATATTTATATTGTTCTTTCGTATTGTTTACCAATGCATACGTTTTGTAACATTTACCTTTTTTAGAATAGATACAGTTAATTGCTATAACAATGGCAAAGTTGTAAATTCATTTATAGAGTGGTTTTGTAAGTGACAGAAATAAAGTTTGTCACTTACAAAAGGAAAAAGAGTTCCCAAAAAGTTACCGCACCAGTTTACACATTTTGTTATATATAATAATAATAGTAATATATATATATATATATATATATATATATATATATATATATATTATGACGTTGTATCTTACTGTACATATTATGGTTGTAAATATATATATACATAATGAATTTAGTAGTAATAAATATCCCAAAAAAACTTAAAAGGCAATGTAGAGAAAAAGTTACAAAGATGAGCTTGAAAGCGAAGAAAAATTTAGTAAAAAATCAGTAAAAAAATATTCAAATTTCCTTCAGCGTTTCTTAACCTTTCGGAGACCATCGTTATAGAACTTGGCGAACTGAACTATAGGATATTTCAATCTACGGCTTCTTGAATCCAAACTAACTATTAACCATTGTATTTTACCACATTATGTATATAATGAACCATTAATTTGTAGAATAAATGTTTTCCAGACATCTGTGTGTTAATTCTTAGTCTTAGTTAAAACTTAACGTTTCCTCCCTCTTCCTACCTTATCAACAGAGGTTAAATGCATAAAAGAATGTATCAAAGCATTTTATGGAGTAAGGTAAGAACAAAATTTTAACATGAAAAACTTACTTTTTTGACCCTGCTCCGTAATTGCTTTTGAAAATGCAGATATAATTTCTGAATCATGGCATAGTTTATTGAGAGGAAAATCTTCTTTTCCAAGACTTTTTGCGAGACACTTCATTTTTTCCAAATTTGGTACTATTAAAGCAATTAGGTAGTCGTGCAAGCCGTTACCGAAGACGCAAATATTGTCCACCAACGGACAGGTTTTTAGTTCCGATTCCACTTTGCCGAGGGAAATGTATTCTCCATACTGCAGTTTCACAAGGTCTTTCTTACGATCTACAAAAAAAAGTACTTAATCGAGCAATATATGTTATATAAGATATAATTAAGCAATTTTTAATGCAAGAAAATTTGATGTACAGGTAAGAACTTTAATACTTATACATTATGATTTAGATTAAACAAATTTTGCTGCAAATCTATTATACAAAATTAATTATTAAAGATCTGATTGAAAGATATATTTAGAAAGTACTCAGAATGAAAACGGTTTCTAATGTATTCTAAATAAACATATTTATATTTTAGCATGGAGTATTCTATTAATAAATAACCAAGCACATTAAAAAGATCCAAAAATATATAGTGTATTGGTGCATTCATCGAATAAATCGCACAGCACTTTGACTTAGTGAAAAGACTCAAATAATTTAACTATCATTTCTCTGTTTTATTGACAGTCTAATTGGTATAAAAGTCAAATACGCATTAGCGAGAACCCTAATAATTAAAGCAATTTTGACTACCAATTCATGAAATATAAAAACGAAATCAATTCTATTGACCAATACTAGCTGAATGTTATAGTAATATGTTAATGCGTCCAACTGCATAAATTGTGAAGTTAAAGTTACATTAATAATATTCTTAGGGAAAGTTTTGCCTTTACTCGTGATCTTCAAGGTTCAGAAGAAACTTTTTTTGACACGTGGAGACTGATTTTAAATTAAATCTATAACATGTGCTCTATCATGTTTTTACTTTCACAGCTAAAACTTTGGGACCTCAATATAATACAGTTTGAATTGAAAAGGAAATAATACCGGGTTGTCACGAATCAACTTTACCATTTTTGGAAGAATTTCAATTTTACTGTGCTTTCGGAATGCCTAAGAAAAGGCATGCGGTTCTTCTAGCCTCTGTATTCCTACACATTAGTTTTGATGGTTAATTCAGTTATTTCTTAATTATCCAAACAGGTTCTACAAGCCTGTTCTAAAGCTACAATACATAATCTAATTATATGGACCAAATATCATATTCATGTTCAAGTACCATAACCGAATATCAGAAATCTTATGAAATATATTACTGCAACATTATGAGGATCCATCAGATTTTCTAAGAGAAGCTTTCATATAAAAATACTTTGACTAAGCAACACGATTTTATGATCGTAAGCATATTAAAACCTGTTTAGAGTATATGCGACTTGATCAATCGTTAATTCGTTGTTTGCAGAAATATCATTGGTTACTTTAGACCGATTAAACATGGGAAGATATTGAATGTAAAAAGAAATCCACCAGTCAGGTATATTAAAATGAACGCATTAACTGTACTTTAAATCCAAAATACATCACAGAAACATATTAATTGAATCATGTTTACAAGAGGTACCATGTGATTGTAAAAAAGACATCCGTAACCAAGTCTCTTTCAATTTTTATCAGACTGTGCTCTAGCTATTTATTCATATATTTTTCGACACACAAAAGTACTGATGATTAGAGGAATTTTGTAAGACGAAATTATTGTCTAAATTCTGTAATTAATCAATTCCTCTAACAGAGAATCAGTGAGTGAGCGATAGTTGAAGTTTCTGGCCCAATCTTACTTCTCAATCAATTGATATCATCAAAAAATATTTCGATTGCTTTAAAAGGTGTTGCTTTTAACCATTTTACTGTTCTCCAGTTATTCCTAAAGATTTATTCTTCTACTTGATTAATAGCTACTTGAGACGAACATTTGAATTGAAAAGTCAAAGTGAGCTTCAGAGTCTTGTAACATTATATCGCAGATTGAAGTTTGCTTTGTACAGTGTACTAATTGGCTTATTTTAGAATCTCACAAATGATTTGAGTTTAAAAATATATAGTTATTAATTACTAAAACACCAATGTGCATTTAACTTGCTTCGAAATTCTATTCCTAAATGCAATGATGTTAAAATATTCAGTTTTTCGACACATATAGCATTGCAGAAGAAATACATTCAAAAGTTTACCAATTATCTTAAATGTTCCATCAGGATACAGCTGACCAATGTCCCCTGTATAAAACCATCGGACTCCATCTTCATCTTTAAAACTTTCCATAGTTAGCTGTTCATTTTTAAAGTACCCTGCAGACACGCAGTCGCCTCCAATGACTATTTCTCCCCTTGGATACGGCTTGTCAGTTGCAAAATAGTTACCTACAATGAAAAAAACAACAACTTATTTTAAAAATGCTGAAAACTAAAAGTATTAAAACTTATCAAATATCCAGCTCTATATTTGTTTCGCAAATAATTGCAAATTTTTAAAAAGTGTTAATATTAAACGCCTGCAGCTAGGAAATGCATGCCTATTATTTTAAAAATGCGTGCTCGTGGGTGAGTGAGTGTTGGTAAAACTTAATGGCGTAAGACCCAGACATGATTGTGCTGCTCCAAACAAGGTTGGTTGAGAAGAAGAGGATTGGAATATAGAGAAGGATTGCTTTGGCATCCCAGGGGTGCGTAACGCTAGGATATCCCGGGTGCCGTGTTTAACAATGACAGTAAACCTCATAGGAAAGAAAGAGATTATTAGGGTATTTCGAGGTCATGATACACGCGCCTACCTAAGGAGGAAAAATAAACAACAGCCTATTGGAAAATCAGTTTGAATAACCGCGTATGAGTCCTTGTATAGCAAAATGCTGAACTCATCAAGAATTTATCGATGCTGGAAACATATTAAAATTCCGGACACTGGATATGATTATATAATATTGATCACTTTCCATATATTAAGATTTTATTAATTAACATTCTTTTATTTCTTTTTTACATGAAAAGCGATAAAGTCTGTATCACTAGAGTCAATATGGCTTCTCCATAAAGTGAGTGTTGAAAGTATTCGTACATTGATAGTCATAATCTAAAAATACCTCACTGTACACAAAATTCATAGTTAAAAAAAGTTACACAATACCTTACTAAATACATAATAGAAGAAAATTTATTATTTCCAAGAAAAAATTACAACAAAAAATATAAAATGTGCAAAACATAATTAAGGCACAATCTTGGAGTAGAAAGTATTTGTACAATGCACTATAATTTCACTTATTTAGAATTATATAGTTAATATCTTGTAGGATATTCTTTAGACAGAGTAATAGATTTGAGACATTTTTGCATAGAATCAACCAAATCTGATATCACTGAACTTGAAATACTGTCCCATTCTTGTTCATGAGCATTTATAAAGTCATGTTTACTGGAAATTGGCCTAGTTCGATCATTCTGATCAAGAACTGTCCATAAATGTTCAATATGATTGATGTCTGGTGACCGAGCAGGAAATAATACCAATTTATGATTGTTGTATAAGATCCATTGCTACTTGTTTATGTCTGTATGGTTGGAATCATTATCATGTATAAAAACATAATCACCATGAAAAACCACTTTTGTTGCATTCGTTTGCAAACTATTTCCAGAATGTGAATACAAAGATGGTGATTACCGATTCCATCAATTGGGACTAAATTGCTAATCCCCTTGATTACTCATTCAACCCCAAGCAATCAGAACCAAACCTCCTAGCTTCACCGTTGAAAGTAAATTCCTTGAATGCATTTTTGTGTGTCATCTTCTCCACAGTACTCGTCTATTGTCCGATCAAACATTAAATTTACTGTGATCAGAAAATACTCTTCCCCAAAACCTTGAGCTTTCGTTTACGAATTGCATAGTGAGGTATAATCGTAACTTCCTATTCTTCTCACTCACAAAGAAGTTTCTTTACGCAACATATCCATATAAACCTTATTGCCACCATGCATTTCGAACAGTACCTAAAAATATGGTTATACCTCTATTTTTTTTAAATCTGCTGTTAACTTAGAACACACATTAGTTGTTCTAGAAACAAAGCCGCCATCATGCCATTTCATTTCACCGCCCCACTCTCTAATACATTAATTAATTTTCTAAACCAGTGTATTTTAAGTTAAACTGTCTGTCGTATCTAAAATTAAACACTTTTTTCATTTTCATACGAAATAGCTAATAGTTAGCTCATTATATGTTTAAAAGATTATTCCACAAAATAAAATTTTAAATTTAAATGTCATTTTTCTCGATTTCTAACTTACAAGTTCATCATTATTCTTTATAATGTCACTAATGTTTGTCAATAATTTCTAATTAATTTCATTTAACAAATATTTCTCTATTGAAATTAAAATTAAATTATTCAAGGTTTCTTGGCACATAGATAATCTTAAACAAAACTTATTAATTTTTAGCTTCAAGAAACCTCATTTCCCTATTTCAACTATTACTGACGGGATTAAAAATATTTTTAAGGCCTCATAAAAGTTGGGAAAGTAATAAAATGAAATAATTTTCCCTACAAATTCTAAATTTATATAGAACCTGTAATATCAGTAATGATTTTGCACATCAGTAACTTTTGTACTAGTCATTACTTTTAATATTTCTAGATACTGAATTGCAATTAATAATTGTAAGCAAATATCAAAATCTCCACAAGATTTTTAAGTCAACTTTAGACATATCACTGTCGATTAAGTTAAAATTTTAAATAATATGTTACATTAGTTTAACGAGATAAACCTTTTTTGAATAGAATTTAAAGTATTAATCTGCAATTAAGTAAAATGATGCTTTAAATAATTTTTGATCTTCGGTCTGTTCATCAATGCATTCATATTCGAGATGACGAACTTTTTTTTTGTACCTTTTAAAAAGAAATTCTATGTTAATATCCCGATTAAATATTATTGTTGCGGGATCATTTATAATATATTTATTAAAGGCTTTATTAAATCTTGATGAATTTAGGAATTTGATAATTTTAGTGATTTATTTGAGAGATTTATTAATTGCTGACTTAGGATACTATAGCAGTTAACTTGCGACATTAACATTCGTAAAAAAGGGTATAATCTTATATCAGAATTGAACAAATAAACTTAAATTGGACATGCTGCCCAGTACATAATTTGCTGTCAATTTAGTTTTCATATCTCTTGAGTCATCTTCCATTAGCATATTTAAACTTAAAAAAAGTTTAAAGATTTGATTGCTTTCACTGTACTCTCCCATCTAGTCTCGCTAAAAGGTTTAAAATTTAGTTTATAGACATTAATTTTTAAAAAAGTTCCATCTGTAAGGAGACTCAGAAGAAAAGTATTATAATTCTCGGCCTATATTGGAATAATCTCAAATGTGTCTAATGTCTCAAATGTGTTAAACGTTGAGATACACAAGATATATACATAGTTCTTGGGCTAGCAATATTAATCCTATTTTGTAGACCACTTTTCTTTTCTTTCATACTGGAACTATTATCGCATTCGAGGCCACATAAATTTTGTGTATCTAATTCATAACGAACTAACAATTAATTTGTAAAATAGTTATATAATCTTTCTCCAGTTGCATCCAAAACAGAATGAAATCCTAGGAACAACTCTTTAATTTCAATACGAAATGTATTTATATCAACGATTCTGACAACAAAATGAAATTTGTTCTACGTGACTTGAATCTAGGGAACGGTTAAAAATAAATGAAAAAATTTGGTTATACTACCAAGTCTTGAATTTTCGCTTTTATTGAGTTACCCAGTAGAGTAACAATTTCGTTTCAGGAAAAGAATGTCTAAGATTGTCGGGTATGCAACTTTTCTTAAAAGGTTGTTTTATGTATATATTAATATTATTTGAAATATTTTGAAAGAATTTTGCTAATATTTCTACCGCTTTTAGAAAATTCCTTTTATTCTTTTCAAATAGTATAATAGATTTGCCTCTTATAACTAAAGATTGTCCTGCTTGATGCTGATCAATCGTAATAATTCTGCTAATGATATCTCGTTTTTTTCCTCTCATTCAAACCATCGTTGTTCCTCACAATCCAAAGTAAACTTTTTTATTAAGTCACTTTTTCTATTCATTCCATTTCTTATAATTTAGCGTACGTTCAATGCTAAATTCATTTCTGTAAGACTGAGTACCTCCAATCGGAAATGTTGTCTCCTCCTGTTAACTCCATAATTTTTGTTCCTAATAATTTACAACAAAAACAAACTGTGTTGTTTACCGTGGATAAATATACTAATCTTTTTCTTTCAACCGGTACTCCGTTTGGTAAAAGTCTGAAATATTGAGAAGCTGAAAATGATCTTCCATCGTCGTCTGCGCAAAAGTTGATGTTATAATGCACTAATACAGATAGTTTTTCTACATGGATTTTCAATAAATTGTTGTTAATTTGCTTCAGACAATTAAAAGAGTCGTCTAAGACAGTTCTTATAGATATGGTCGATGTGACTTCAATTCCTCTTTCTATGTTTTCTTCAGCTTCAGATTAAATGCCCAGCCAGACATGGTGAATTTTCAGGAGGAGCAATTTTAATGGATAAGACTTTATGTGAAGTTGAAACCATCGCTGAGCGAAGTGGAATTTTGAGGATTCAATTTAACAAATTTTGAGGATTCAATTTAACAAATTTCGATAAGGAATCGCGTAATTTTTCTTTTTCAGCCTTACGGTTCTGATGTAAGGAACAGATTGACATTACGTTTTTCTTCCCGTGTTAAATTACCGTATTTTTCGACGTATTATTATTGTTCTGCGCAAATAAAACTTCCTTTAAGTGAGTTTTATGTGTTTTTTTTAATTGTTTATTATAATTTAGAATTTTTTACTGTTGCTCATCGAAAATGTTCAATATTGTGATAGATAGAAACTAGAGGCACTGCTAATGTTTTCAGCGCCTGGGGACAACTGAAGATTTTGCAAACGTGTTTGTTTGCGACAATACAACGGTAAAGGGAAATAAACTTAAAAAAATATTTTTAAATCATAGTATTTTAAGAAAAAAGTTTCTTTATTTTTATTTTTAATTGTTTCAGATTTTGTAATTTATAAAAAACTTTCATACGAATCATTCTTAATGTTTCACTAATCGTATGAAGATAGAACGAAGTAAATTTAACACTGATGCACTGCCTACTTGAACTGCTACAATTCGCGTCTTATAATTTGTCCTTTTTTACTTTGAAGCAATTTGCCAGAAAAGGACGAGCCACGAGACAATCCTAAATATTAACGAGGGCAGCCGTGCTCTATACTGGGCCACCTTCGTTCCCGCATACTCTAGACATCCCCAGACTTAGGAGCATATATTTTGGGATTGTTTTTCAACAAACGGACATTAGTCGTCTCGGATGAGGAACGTTATATCGTGTCTCTGAAAAATCGATTACTTCGTAGAACGTAGAATTGTAATCGATTATATCGTACCAATTAATAGTTAATTTTTTTTATATGTTTTACGAAGCTTTATAGTCAATTTTCTTTCACTACAACAAGTTTTTTTAGGTTTACGACCCATACCAGAAATTCTTCGTGGAACTTTACCATACCTTCTGAAATTTTGAATTCTATCATGTATTTGATATATATTCCTCAGGATGAGTAAAGTTATTTATCGACAAATAACTCACTGATGCAATAAAAAACACTTTAAAAATTTGCTTTTGTTTCATTGTACGAATAAAAATAATTAAGATTTAATTTTCTTAATATTTCTAAAGATATTAGATATTGAATCAAATTTTTACCCCAAATTCGTATTTTTAAAACAGTGTTTCATAATTGATACCTTTTGAATTACTCTTCTTCTAATTTATGTATTCAAATCATAGTTTCTTTCTCAAACATACTCTTGTTCAAAATCCTTCCTACAATCCCCGTACTAAGCAATAGCATCATGTTCAACTTAGGTTAACATATAATTTAGTTATAGTTGTTGGCAGATACAAGCTATTCAAAGGAGTTTCTGTTGATACGAAAAACTTGTATAAAGTAGCAACATCCATTTTTCACATCCACCCCTTCATAAAGTGTTTTTGATTGATATATGTTTTATTTGATATTGAAAAGATATTGGAATTGCATTTACCTTTTATCAAGTTTGTTTTATATAATATTTCTAACATGTCATTTTTCTAGAAACAAATTTCTACAATTGAATCAGATAGATAAGAATTTGATGTTTGAAAACTTTTCACAAACCTTCTGGCCAATCCACAAGTCTCATGTAGCAATTGCTTAAAGGAGCCCCGACTCTCCCAGTAGAGAAATCGTTAACTGCAAATGAAAAGAGTTACATTAAACTTTTTATATCAGGATTTGAAGTAACGAATTCAAAAATTAATTAACTTTTCCACACTTACTAGCCATCAATGTAGCACTAGCTGCTGTTTCTGTCATTCCGTATGCTTGTATCATCTGGACATCTAAAGCCATTCGAATAAAATCATGGGTATCAGGGGAAAGGGGGGCACCCCCACAAGCCATGATGCGCAATCTTCCTCCCACTATGTCTTTAATTTTTCCAAAGAGTAGTCTATAAACAAGTCAAAGCAATACTATTGGTTTTTATTTCAGAGATTTCGATTTTAAAAGCTCAAGTATTTTAGTTTCATTATGCTAATATAAGAGTAAATTGATAATTTTGTTTGTGGAACATAAAAAAAATGACAAAATTAAAACAAGTTTAAAGCTTTTTATATGATAATTATTCATCAAAACTTTCATTCCATGAGCAAGATGTCCTGATAGACATACAATTAATTTTTTTTCATTTAAATAAACCAAGAAAAACTATTAAATGGGAAAAAATTTTAAAAAAATTTAGAGGTATTTTGCAATTAAGAAAAAACAGACAAACTTCTGAAAAAGTTGTTTGATATTAATTCCATCACCGAATATTTTCAGAAATAGTTGTTTAATTTTGATTTTATTCACTTAATTTCATGAACGCGGTTTCAATTCAATCTTTTTTTAGACCTATAAAAGGGTTATCGAAAAATTTGAAACACTCAGTAGCCAACTACTTTGTGTATAAACAGTAAATATTAAATAATATTAAGAGTAACCCTAAAATTTTCACATTTAACAACTTTGAATTTCTGCTGAACTGAGCAGTACTGATTTAATACCATTTTTAACAGTTTTGTTAAAATTTTACCTCATATGTGCTGTATTCACATTATAGATCATTTATAAGAGATTGGCATATTGAGCCATACAGTTCAATGATATCCATTTGATATCGAAATTTTGAACCATAGTCAAAAGAAGATCTTATCAGATGTGATACTACACTTTCCTAGATAGCACAACAGCATGAAGTTGGTTGGTTGATTGATTTTATAGCAAAGCGTGACCAAATATAGCCTCACTGCAACTCGCACTCAGTAACGTTGAGTGAATGCTGATTGTGTACTTGAACTCTAGACTAAACTGTAAATGTCAGAAAAGATGAATAGGTCGAAAACTGAGGACTTTGACTGAAAGTACTTCGCAGTAGTCCCATTATTCTAAACTGTTACTTTAAGCAGAAGGGAAGCTGCAGCTTGCATCTAACCGAAAATTAAGCCAGTTATTAAATTCTAAATAACCATTTATAAGACATCATACTAACCTGTTAAGTATTGGAGTATTGAATCCTTTTGAGAACCAGAAAAACTTATACTTTAGAGCAAACTTAAAGAATTCTTGAGCAAGTTTACTTTTTTGTTGGGTAGCTCCCATAACTCCTTTGCGGATTCTATCAGCCATTAACTGAAATGAAAGATTTTTTAGAATCGAAAATGTGCAGGTGAAATAAAAATGCATTAAAAAAAATTAGAGATTATACAAACTGGAACAGTTGTCAGGATTGTAGGCCTCAGAACAGTAGCATCGCCTTTGCAGCCTGCCATAATTCCTGTTGACTTATCAGTTAATGTATAAGGGGATGAGTATCCAACAGGAATACCCATAACAAAGAAGAAGGCTTCTGCAAAAGAAAAATATTAATTAATGTTTGTATATATTTACAAAATTGTTACATTTTATTACAAAATTATTACATTTTATTACAAAATTATTACAAAATTATAAATTATTACATTTCAAGAAAGTAAAATTATTCTAGATAAAATGCTTACCTGCAGAAATTTCGTAGGCATGAGCTAACGGTAAGTAACCAATGTAAATATCATTAGAGCTAAAAATCGGAAGAAAAAAATCTTTTAAATGAAGAGATATTGACAACATGCGTTTAGTTTCATAAATGAACAGTGGTTAATTAATAGTATAAAATTTCTTTTGACATTTATTGTGTTTCTTTGAAAATTAATGGTACTTGAGATAATCGATATATACCAAGTCCATTACGTAATGTTACACTTACGGGATCTCAGGTGTTACAACAGGAGTTCAAAAAGTAAGTTACATTTGTTTCCCCATAAACGGTTGCCTTGCGAAACAACATCGAAGCATAATTGAGTTCCACGGCTTTCAACGATAGCTATTTCATTTGGACAGTGGCAACCTTTATAGTGCAGTACGAGGAGAAAAAATGGCGCCTCAGCTGGGAACTGACTCCAATGTTGAAGTTCGTGGAATAGTACGTGTTTTTCACGAGTGCGGGAATTCATCGTGAAATATAGGCAGTGCGTGGGTTTCATGCATTTTGACGTCCAACCATCGCAAAATGGTACCAGCAATTCAAAGATGGACGAACAGACTGAACTGATGCGGACAGACAAAGAAGGCCAACGGTGAACACATCAGAAATGAGACCAAATTTCCATAATCAGCGGGTAAAGTTATATCTATGGTTCCTTTTTTGTATTGCGAAGGAGTTGTCACACCACCATTACATAGAAGGACTAACTTAGTGCTGAGTTAAATTCAGGATTAATGTTTGAAATTTGCTTAAAGATGTGAAAAAAGAGACGTGGAAAATCAAGTAAAGGCATTGTCCTTTTGCACGACAATGCAATTACTTACAAAACATTCACAAAACAGGGTTTGCTTCACAGTTTAGGACGGGAGGTCTTGTAACATCCACCGTACTGTCCCAATCTGGCACCTTGCGTTTTTCATTTGTTCGGCAAGATTTAATAACATTTGGGTGGAAGATAGTTTTCCAATGTTGACCAGGTCCAGACAAATGTTCTAAGTTGTCTCCAGGACCAAAGAGCGATTTTCTATCGTCGGGGCGTAGTACGATTAGAATAACATTCCGACAAATGTCTGCAGAGTTCGGGAGATTATGTAAAGAAATAGTGGGCTATATGTGTATCATATTAGACTGTAATGCAATTCTCAGTAAAGTGTTATTGACCTACATTGTAACTTAACTTTTGAATGCCTCTTGTAATTTTACTTCGAGAGCAGAAAAGGAAAATAACTATTAGCAATAATTCTTTTAATAAAACTTAAATTTTTTGATTTCACCTGTTGTTTTAAGGAATGTGTGTGTGAGAGAGAGGTTCCTCTTAAAAATATAAAGTATTCAAAATATATTTATAACTCTTTGAAGTACAAGTCTAAGAAAATAAAAAAAAATGTCCTGTAACTTTTATGTCACAGGAGATGTTTTCTACAAAAATAGCTATAATTGCTTGTCCAATAAGTTGGTTTATAAAGATACCATCTCAAAAACTAAACATATTGATACAAATGAGATAAAACGTATTTTGTTCAAAAAATACTTTTTAGATATTTTACGCCAAAAAGAATGAATATTTTTTAAAAAAAATCAAACAAAAAATAAAGATATCACTCTTAAAAAGTTCAGTGTAAGGTAAACAATATACATTCTACTCCATCTAATGTTTAAGATTCAAAGTACTCGTACAATGCATTTTGAAAAATCGTAAGAGCAAGAACGTACAGAAAATTGAGAAAAAGGATTTTGTTTTCCGTACTTCTGGTTTATATTTAATTGAGGCCATACTTTATTAATGTTCTAATATTTTTATATCATAATGTCATTTGTTTAAGTATTTGTTGCATTTGAAGCAATAATTTTAGTCATACCACCAAGAACAATCAGAAAGTAAAACATGAAATGGAAAAACAAAAAAATAAAGTAAAATTGAAGGAATGTTGTTTTGATAATTTCGTGTGAAGTTACTGAATTAAAAAAATTGTGGGAATTTAAAATTCAGAATTAGCAGCCCCAAAGGTTTTAATCTAATATGCCTAATGAGCAGAAGTATAGTTAAATGCACAAATGGCTGAAATTATATTTGTTATCGTACAGCTATGCAATTTTTTTTTTTAAATACATAAATTTTGTTTATGTTGTGGTAATAAAAGTACTCACGCCAGTTTCGGTATACAGTCTAGAAGTCCAGTTGTTGTTGTTACCATATTCTTATGGGATAGTATCACGGCTTTCGGCACTCCAGTTGAGCCGCTAGTGTACATCAAA
This sequence comes from Nephila pilipes, assembly GCA_019974015.1. Classification (NCBI taxonomy): domain Eukaryota; kingdom Metazoa; phylum Arthropoda; class Arachnida; order Araneae; family Nephilidae; genus Nephila; species Nephila pilipes. The sequence continues at coordinate 185,244 of BMAW01106109.1, read as the reverse complement.
ATGGCTGTGTCCTGTGGTTCAGGAGGATCGTAAATAACTGCATAAAAATAAAAGTAATGAAATGAAAGAAAACTGTGTACTTTTACATATAACATTAATTGAAAATTTAGTTAACTGGAAAGATAATATTTTGTTACAAATATAATGATTGGTTTGAATTGGCGTTTCTTTAGATTCATTGATTATTAACAATGAACTTAGAAATAACTCAAGGGCTATTGCCGGTGGATCTCGTAATTTTGAGCCTCTGTCGAATGACGAAAACGATAACTCAGATGGCATTCCCCTCGTCAAACTTTACATCACACCAACAGGAGAACTTGGAGAGTCGACAGATTTAGCGTGGATCAGCCCCGCTTCACGCGTGTCTTTAATGGCATCAGGATTCGACTCCGAAAAAAAAAAAGAAACTTCGGCCATGATCTTGCATCTATGAGGAATCCGCCGCCAGCGTTTCTTTGGAACACGTGAGAGCTACTAGAGACGGTTTTCAAAAATTTCAATCACTCAGATAAGTGTCGAGAAGGATACTTGGGCTGGTACACCAGCCTACAAGTTTCTCTATAAGAGATCTCAATTTGACTAAACGACAGATGGTAAGCTCACGGGTCGCAGCAAAATGAAACAATTAGTATTGATTTACATTGCAATTATCTCAAACGAAATGCAGTATTTTCCCTTCTAAATAGGCAATTTCAATGTAACAGTGAATTCTTTCTATTTGTTAAATATCGAAAAAAATTAGTTTAAGTAATTTACTTTTCCCTAGAGTAAGATAAATAGCATTAGAATGTGGTGATAAGTAATTGACGATGATCTCATAATATCAGGTTGCCAGATCTAATATGTGTGTGTGAGATGAATAATGATTCACAAGTTTCCACACTTCTTCTCTTTCTAGACTAATATCCAACGGTTCCATTATTTCACCAGACAATGTTTTTGGCGGGGTCGTGCCCGAACTCGTTGCATCCCAATCACTAAACTAATTAAATTACCAGCGAGAATTTTGTTCTTCCAATTTCTAGACCGAGATTTATAATTTTTTGCTGAGTTATAGATGACTTTTTAAAGCTTTTATTTTTATATAAGAAAAAAAAACCTACGGGTAAGTTTATTAACTTGGAAAATATTTAATATATTGATATACGCAGTTTTTAATCCGTAAAAATCACGACTCATCTTTTTATATTTTACTTTATTTTGTTTTCGTTTATTTTTAAAATCATTGGTAAAATGCTGAGAGTTTTCAATATCATTAGAGGGGGAAAAAAAAGAAAGAAAAACTGGATTGTATATACTGACCAGGGTCACAGACAGCTCCCATATTTTCTAGCTGAGAAAAGGACATAAGTTTCACTTTTTCGGGAAATCCTGTTGTATCTGCAGATCGTATGTTTTCCATGTAAACTATATTGCTTATAGTGGGAGTATGCTCTATGATTTTCTAGAGAAAATGAGATATTTATTTAGATGGGTATGTCTCCAGAAAGAATATTCAAACCGATTCTAGAAATTAAAATACTCACTTTCAATTTTGGAAGCAGCTCTTGTGAAGTAAATATGTGGCTAACTTCTGTTTCATTTATGCCATTTATTACTCCTTCGTCTCCTAGAGTAGCATACAAAGTCGCCACTAAAGTTGAGGAAGAAAAAAAATTCAGATGAATACTTTAATAATATAACTAAATTATATATGCTACTCAAATTCATATTTAAAAATTTTAATACTTGATTATTAAATACAATTTAAATCTAAGTAGATCAAATATTTAGAAATTTATTATATATATATATATTTATATAGCGTTATAAGTGATAAAAGAAAAGTGAGACATATTATCCTACCCTCTTAACTTTAGCTAATTTACTTGAATAAATTCTTAATTTAGTTCGAAAGAAAACATGTAGCTCTGAAAAAATAATAACATTTCTAATTTTTTTACCTGGTACATTAATCCTGAAGCAGGCTTGGCAAATAAGCATCCATTCGATTCTTGTTTCGGCAAATATTACGATTTGTTTCTTTGGTTGTAATCCAAGCTCCAGTAAGCCTTTGCACAGTGTTTCAATTCTTTGGTTTATATCAACATACGAATACCAATGATAGTCTCCAAGACGAACCTATAAATTCATGAAAAAAAATATTAAATACTATACCACTAAGCTATTCTTATTGCAGGATGGCTCGAAACTCATAGGCCAAAATTTAAGATATGATAAAAAGATTCTGAGCAAGCAATTTTCACTACACACAGCACAGGCGGAGAGCAAGCGGTGAACCGATAGATGGCGCAGTATTGGAAAGCATAAAGTGCGAGTTTTCTTACACATCGTCATTTCTACCGTGGATTCCAGGAGATATGGTAATGGACAATAATGAGAAAAAGGCCATGCCTCCTGTAATCCTCGGTAGAAGAGATTATGTGTAAGAAAACTCTTGGTTTATACTTTCCAATACAGCGCCATCTAGTGGTTCACCGCTTGCTCTCCGCCTGTGCTGTGTTTGGTAAAAATTGCTTGTTTAGAAATTTTCTATCATCCCTTGAATTTTTGTTCATGATTTTTTAAACACCCGGTATTTGCTATATGTTAACCCTTTCCTGTACTTTAATAAGTCAGATGAGTGATGAATTTCGTCAAAACATGAATATCACCAATCAAACTCTCTTGTGGATTGATTTTTTGCAAGATACAATCGTGATTTAGTTCTTACCACTACACCATGAGGATTGGTGAGGAATCTTAAGATCTACGTAACAAAGCAAGCGTGCTAGTTATTTTGTAATTCAGTTTTTGAAGTAAAATTTCATAAACCCTTACAAAATGCAAGATACGGAACATTCACTGGGAAGCAAAGATAACGAATCCAGTGATAGTGACGAGTTCATTTGAATTTGAAGCGTTTAAATATAGATGAGAGTAGTAAAGAGAATAATAATATGCACCAAAATCATGCGTATCATAGATTTGGTAGAAAGTGAAAAACGCACTAATGATTTAGAAATATTCTGAGACTCATGGCATAAAAGTATCTGTTTTAAATATTTTAAGCATGGACGCAAGATTATTAGAGCTATTTTCTATTATATTTGATAGAAAATTTTGGGAAACATTGGTCACCGGAACAAATCGGTTTATTTTATTATTCTGTTTCTGTCAATGTGTCGTTTATTTATAAAATACTATTATTTGTCATTTATTATAAAATATAATAATTTATAAAAAAAAATGCATATATATATATATGCATTCATGCTCTTATTGCAATATTTTCGGGCCTCCCTCTGGTCTGTTTATTGCGTGTCGTTTCCTACCGCTTAATCTTCGATTTCATCATGCTAAAGGGCAAGAGAAGGGGTTAATTTTAAGAGCTCGGAATGTGAAACAATTTTTAACAAAAGTTTTTTTTTTATAAATAAACCTTTTTTTAAATCGTGTAAGTGAAGAACATTTTTAATTCACAAACAATCCAACTGGATTCTTTTAATCAAATTATTTTCTAAGAATTTGCTGATCACTCTTTGTTTTAAAATATCCATTTTTTCTTCTTTTCAATATGCTCTATTTCTTTCTTATCATGACTTATTGCTCGTGACATTCGGTTTCATCGCTGAAAAGACGATATGGTTCATATCAGTTCTTTAAAAAGCAAAGAAATACACGGTTATTCAAAATGATTCGTACGATTTTAAAATTCCATATTTTTGTAAATAAGTGACACAGAATGATAAGTAACACCTGAATGAAAAAAAAAATCTAGAAATTTCGTTTACAAGTGTCCAGTATAACTTCCTTTAGCTTCACGTATAATTCGATATGTAAATTTCTACCTGATGCTTTGAAAAGCGTCAGTAGTGAATGTTCAGCAGCAAAAATCCGTTGTTTAAGTAATGGCGGCACATACACTTTATCTTTGACAAACCCCCAAAGGAAGAAATAGTATGAGACCATATCAGATAATTTAGGTGGCCATCTGTGTAATATCAAGTCATCTGGTCTCCTACCGGTGGTATCGAAATATGAAGTTGTTAAATGGAAGCTTCTAAAACAGCTTTCACGAAATAGCTTCACGGAGAATACACGAGGGGCATTCTGTTTCGCAACATAAGACTTCCACAGTTTTCCTTTATATTTATGTATTATTCACCATTCTATGTCGCTTATTCTTAAAAATATGGGATTTTGAAATCGGACGAATAATTTCGAATTCGATGAATAATTTCGTGTTTTAGAATTTTCAGGTGAATGAGCGATGGTGAAGTGTTATGGCACGATAGCGAGATATTGTTATGATGCGTTAAAACAAGCATAACTGTGTTCTAGATGTATAAAAAAAAAAAGGATAAAAACTGGTTGATAAGAAGAAGGGTCGAAAATAGTGAAGATTCGCTAGGGTGTCACGGGGGTTTTGAATTTCACGAACAAAGGGTCACCTAAAATTTCCTGTTCACCAAAGATAGAAACGATATGCGTATATAGATACGATATGCATATAGTGACCATAATTAGTATTCAACATGCATGCAGTTTTTATTTTTTTTCTTTTATACCAATAATAAAATGTGCTGAAAGATAAATATAATTTTCATCTTCAGCAATTTAGCTTATAACGCCTCTTTTATGCTACAGTCAACATTTAATCAACAATTTTAAGCAATAACGAAAAAGTTTTTAATTGATTCCTAAACATCCGTAATTATACAACAAACATTAAATCTAATTCGAAAAGTAATTTTAAAGTTAAGGCTGGTGACCTTAATCATTGGGCTATCATGACATGTTGTTGTTAACTCAAGGAAATAAAGTTTCCATTTTACGGGAAATAAATAAATTTCTCTCAATATTTAACAAACAATGTTTACATGAACAAATACAATTTTTTTGCATTTATTCATGTAATAAAGAAATAATTAAAGTTTAGAAATAATTAAAGTAAAGAATTAATTCAATAAATAAAGGAAAAACGTTCTACTGATAGCAATCTGAACTGGTTATTCATAATCCTTGATAAAACTTTTGAACTTAAAAAATATAGAAAAAAAAAATCGACATACTTTCTTGAACACTTTGCCATTTTTCAAATATTCATCTGCTTCAGCAAGAACTTCACGAACTCCTATGCATCTTTTCGTTCCATGTCGCACAACTGACATGCGAAAGAGCTCATCCATAGTTTTGATATTGTCCAATGGATTATTAGAATTACGAACATGTCGAACACAAGGACTGTAGGGGTCGTTTTCTCTTATATGCTTAGCCTTGAAGATAAGATAGAACTTCGTTATAAATATTATATTATTCAATCAGAAAATTCAAAATTGCAAACTGCAAAGAAACCGAGTTTTTCGATAAAAATAGAGAATTTTAAAAGTGTTATGAATTTATTTTTTCCTTCTATATTTAAAAAAAATTACTAGTTAAGCATGTATAAATGTGTAATTCAAATGAATCCCGCATGTGATTAATTTGGAAATGGATCTTGTATAACTATTATGATATCGAGAAATACGAGATTGCTCATGGTAATTTAATGAATTTAACTAATAATTTTACATCCCGTATGCTAACGAGAAAGAACTATTACGGTAAAAATTTATTTTATGTCAATTAAATTTTCATTCGTGGTTGCATTTTGAAAAAAGTATTGGAGTTGTGTCTTTTTAAGATATTACTTTTTACCAACGAAAGTCACTGGTCTTTGGGATATGTATTATTAACATATCATTTTTATTGTACATTGGAGTATTTGCGGTGAATCTACTTCAGAATTATTAAATTGTATAACATATATAACAATCGAAAATCAAAATTTCTTGAAGCAATCAGTTTTTCTACGAATGTAGATTTGATTGAGTTTTGAAAAAGAATAAGTGTATCGAGACTAAATAGAAAAATTTAAATAAGAAACACGTGTATTATATGCTATGAAATAATCGCGAGTAAGCTCAAAGGAAAACATTACCCATTTTGTTCGATCCCACTTCCACCTCTTCCACGGCTGCATTACCAAAAAACAGATTGGCAGGGAAACAACATCATAAATAAAGATAAAGGATTTAATCAGATTCAGCAAAATTTTTGTTTTCAGATCGCCCATTGTTGCGTTAGAATCCTAGAAATAATACACAAATGTAAGGCATACTTCACAGTTTATAATAACAAATTTCAAATGTATTTTTAAATAAAACCAATTTTAAAAGAAATTTTACTGAAAAGCACACAGCTAATTGACATATACAACGAGAAACTAAAACAATCTAAAAACAGGCGTAGATTTACTTTTATAAATCAAAAGATCATGTATGATAAATTCTAATGATAAGGTCCCACATAGATAATTAAATATAAATTTCCTAGAAGGTAAATACATTCATAACTCTAATACACTTTTTTGTTAATGTGTTATCTATAGCACTGGAATAGTATTTATTTTCATACATGGCGAAGTTCACAAAATGCAAAGTATGAGATTTTCGAAAGGTGTAATAACAGTTTTATTATTAATTTAATTAACATATTGAACAATAGACTACTGGCATGAACTGAGTATATTTCTAAGCACTCACGAGTGCGGTATGGAATATCAAGTACTTATTTTCTACATTACCGACCTAGGAATAAACAAAACTCGGTTAACTTGAGATCTCGACCATTTGACTTTCAGCACGGATAGATAAAGTAGTTTCATTTCTTTTTTTAAGTATAGAGTGGTAGAAAAGGATATGGGCAATAATAATGTTTATCACTTTTTTGCCTTTTGAGAAGAGATTGATTGGTTTATTAACGTCACACTAAACATTAGGAAGGATATATATAAGCAGGTAATATAATTCAGTAGTATAATATATCAGGAATTCTAGAATGATTCTCACGTATACAAGACAATGAGCGATGCTCGTTCATAGCACATCACAAGAATTCCCTCTAGATGGTGTCTAAGTACAGTGGAATCATACTTAACGAGCCCCTATCATAATGAGTTATTTGCATAACGAGCAAAATAAAACTGTAAAGAAATGACTCGTTTACCTAGTGACGAAAAGAGGGGAAGTCCGGAATGGGTGTCTGCTACATCATTTCGTGTTTAGCACACTTTCCGTAGGCACAAAGAGTCGCATGTGGTTTCTCAAAGCTTGTATTCAATTCATGCTTGTCACAAATATTGTATCATTTGCCAAGATTATGACGCTAGAGGTAGACGATACCAATGATGTGATTGTGATTCTTTATTAATATCGGACAGATAAGCAACTCGAGGGCCGTCGGCGAAGGACCTCGGAATTTTGTACCTCTGTCCAGTGACGGGGATGACACCTAACTGGCACCTACTCTTCAAACTTCTACAACACGTCAATGGAAGGATTTCGAGCCTTAAGAGGTTTTACATGCATACGCAACGTTGTACGGCGTGTCTTTAGGGGCATCGGGGCTCAAAACCACTACCCGAAGAAAATGACCATGAGATCACGACCCCGATCACTTGGCTATGCCGTATATTTTGTACATATACTTTAAATCCATTAATAGTCATTTTAACCTCACATTTTAGTCCCAAGCTTGAAATAGCATTTTCTTAAAAATTACTTTATATCCATTCTTTGTTTCTTTATTTTCAGAATAGCTTTTAGTTTTCTAAAAATGTTTTAACATCTATGACTTGCTTATTCTTATTATACAAGGATTCATAACTTTCAATTTTTTAAGACTAAGCATTTCTATAATAATTATATTCTATTTGTTTCTTATATATTTCACAATCAAGATATTTCTTTTGTTATTAGAATGTGTATAATTTATTTTGTACTCTTACAATACACACACACACACACACACATATATATATATATATATATATATTAATATAATATACATAAAATTTTCTTTATCTTTTCTATCAAATCTAATTGAGACCTTCCGATGTTTTACATGCATGAGTTTTTTTTCCTGCTTACTTAATTGGATGTGTTGAAATTTAACCTAGTTAATTTCTTTCTATTACAGAAATAATATCGATATTCTAAAAAAGGTTATCTTTTTTTCCATTCTATTAGTGAAAACCCTTTGTAAGGATAAGCATTTACAAATAGTTTTCCTCCAAAACTAATTCTTTCTTTATTTTCTACTTTCAAGACTACTGAAATTTATTATATTGATTGATGACAAACTTTCAAGAATTCGCTTCTTATTTTTCGCTTGTGAAGAAGAAAACCAATTGAAAAAAATGGATCAAGTTGGAGTATAAAATACTTTTTCACCCATGAATAGTATATTGATCAATATTACTAAATATTTTTACTGTTATGCGGAACATTGTACAATAGTTTAAGAGAATTTCATTCATATTGAAAAATCATTGATTTTTTTTAAAAATGGTTTGAATTAAATAAAAATTGAAGTTACACGAGGGGAAGCGATCAGAAAGATACCGAAAGACATTTTTAATTAAAATATCTTAACCATCCACCTAGGGAGAGCTTTGGGTTCCAGTTCCATTTGTTTCAGTCTCCCTTCTCCTATTATTCCACACGACGGGTATTTAGTAGAATCAGGACTTGAGCTCATGATTTGTATAATACATTAATTGCTACAAACACCCACCAAAAACTCTGTTTTTGCCATTATATCGTTCAAAACAAAGCAGCAATGTTGAAGTTCTCATTTAATACACAATGTAATAATTGGATCTAAAATCTTCTATTAGATCGCTATTAGGATCCACTTCAAAGTATTGGTTAAAATAATTCATCAAAAGGAACATAAAACTACAGATATGAATGAGAATAAGTAAAATTTCAAGTTTATGGCGCAAGAGCCAAAACATGCTGTGTTACACCACACAATATGTATAGTTATATGATTTAGACGATATAAAAAATGAAAAAGGTAAGAATTAGTTGACGGGAAGAAGGGTTGAAAATAAAGAAAGGTTAATAGGTTATCCAGGGATACATCATTCATGTTTACCAAAGACAATAAGCTCCACGAGATCGAAAATGCTCACTAGGAAACCTCGGGATTCACGATGTGTAAGGGTATTTAAAGAAAGTAAGCCCCTGACGAGGATACGGATATGAAATGAGGTATCTGGAGATAACTGAGCACTAAGTTTGAAAAAAAGATGTCATTCTACTGTCAGCTTTAAACCTGCCATTAATACAGCACAAAATTGGATTTCAATTTGTGTTTTTATATTAAAAGAAAATGTAATACCCAATTTATTTGCTGATTCTCATTCCCATTTGGGATAAAAAATACGTTTACTTGAAGAAATAAGTGGAATTAGCCAATTTGATTTAAGTTGCTACTGCTTAAAAGGACACGTACAGGTTGCTTCATTGTATTTTTTTTGTCAATATTTATTTTCATGAACTTGCTTTTTATATACTTTGATTATAATCTCCTTAATATATTTATCAAATTACCGGACAGTTTCTTCCTTAAAATGAAGTTTTGATTTCGGGAAATAGTTAATGATAACCTTACGAGTAACAAACTTAGACTCGTACATGGATCACAAATCTATATAATCTCTGGAGATTTAATATAGAATTTTTATCATTAAAATCTTGAGCATTCTTAAAACAACTGAAACTAAAATGGAGTAATCGTTCAAAAAGAAAGTTACAACACGAGAAACATTTAATATTTGTAATGAAAGACATATCAAAGAAATTTTTTTTTAATAAGGTGAGATGTAGGCCAGAATGAGAATTCTAGATTTCCCTCCGAATCAGCAAAGAGCTGGAGGAGAAAAGTTTGAATAATTTAGTAAGATACTTGAATAATACACGAATTTAATTCACCTGGCAGTGGGAATGTTAGGGACAGCAGAATCATGCTGAATCATGTTGAACAACAGATAAGCATTCGTTTGAATTTATTAGAGAAAGACGGTGTGTTATTCTTCTTTAAGGTGATCGAGGAGTCTATCTGACACAAAACTCCTGCTAACGTGACATTTTAGTAGCATGTAGTTGACTCCTTTAAGAAGTTTCAATTTATGATCCTAACGGTATCTAGTAAATACACGACATTTTGGTAAATAATGAAAGTTAATGTTTATCAAGTGATGAGGATGTTAATAATGTTTGTCAAGTGATGAGGTTGTTGGAGATCCATGATACGAGCTAGAAAGTTTACATAATACAGATACAGAATAGGAAATTCAAAAAGCTGAAAAGGGACCATATGTCTAGAATTAGTACCTTTGCTATGTTAAGGAAAAATGTTGGCAGCTGGAAACTTAATGATTCGAATCATCAGCACACAATCAATTAGGGAGGCACGGGAATCAGTACAAAAATTAATGATATACACTACTCCAAAAGGTGATCAAAGAGATTCCCTCCAATAAAACGAGGCTTCTATATTGACTACAATTGCAATAAGTCAAATTATTATAGCAAGAAACACATTAGCTATATGTATTCATGCCAAGCAGAAATATTCATGTTTTCTCTGAACTAAATGATTATGTATATAAGCTAATGCTGTTTCTCATTTTGTTTTTGTATTTACTCATTAGTCTTCGATTTTTCATTACATATAATAAATTGAATATATTATGGTGCTTTATATTAAACTAGGGCTTAAAGATATTTTATGATAAATAAAAATAGTTACACGTGTAATTAAAGAGTGATTTAAGTCGTCCGAAAAAAAAAGAGCTAAGTTCAATTTGACTCAACGATCTCAATGCTGTTCAGGTTTTTCGCATTCCCGCAGCAGGGTTAAAAGAAATTGAAATCTAGTTGAACTTTTAAACAAATGTTCTTGTCATTATCTAAGAAAATTAGAACTTTTAATGACATTTTAAGCGAAAAAAATTTCGAAATAAAATATTCCCCTCCAAGCCAAAGGGAGTGGCAAGAAATCTTAGATCGCTAAGCATCTCGCATGTTTTAATAAGACATACATCTTTCGAATGAGAATAGATAACTCACGAAGGTTATTCAACCAATAATATATAGATCTCAATCTTTAATTAAAATGCTAGCATTTTCCCCATAGAAGAATATTCAAATTAAAAATTATCTGCGCTTACGGGCAGAATAGTTATGTAAAGAATGTTGATTTGAACTGATCGTATAGTTCATTCGCCATAAGAAACTAGTTTTGTACGTAAGGAAGCGGAATTGCTCGAAGTCTGAGGAATCTTCTATATCAGGTAATATGGGTTAATTATATGCATTGTGAAACAGAAGCAAGGTGAAGACATAAACGTGTAAATTTTCATAATATTTGAACTTCTTAAAATTCATGAAAGGTTTTGTACAAATTAAGAATGATAAGTAAAGTAAAAGAATACTATCCTCAATATCTATGGTTATTAACCTCGCATCCAAAGTATTTTTTCTCATATTTAAATGAGAAAACTTAAAAACCATCCAGATCCCTGCATGTAACAGATTTTTTTCTCCATCTTACGGTTTTTCTTTTACCTATTTTTATACAAGTTTTTTCAGCTACCCAAGAGGCTACTATTTTAGTTGGATCAATTTTGACGAACCAGATCCCTTTTTCAATTTTTTTTATCGTTTGCTACAATTTTAATTACATTTATCTTAAATATATTCAATTTAATAACTTATCGTTTTATTAACTTAAATTCGTTTTAATTACATTTAGCTGAAATATATTTAAGCTTCTTAGCTTAAATATATTCAAAATAATAATTTATCGTTTGCTTTAATTTTAGTCGCATGTAGCTGAATAATATTCAATTTAATAATTTACTGTTTGCTTTACTTTTAATTACATTTGGCTTAAATATTTTCAATTAAATAATTTATTGTTTGCTATAATTTTAATTACACATCTTAAATATATTCAATTTAAAAATTTATCGTTTTCTTCAATTTTAATATCAGAAAAGTTTACTTTTGTCCATTTCTCGATAATTTATCGTTTACATTAATTCTTAAATTTAATAATAATTATAAGAAAATGTACAACTTGGGTGGCTAAATTTGCTCTTCGTAAAACTTTGCATAGAACTTTTTTTAATATGTAAGTTAACTACCGTCTTCAAATCTATATTATTTATTTCTTATTCTATTCTTTTCAATACTGTCTTTGAAATAATCTAACATCGATGAAACAATGATTAAGTATGAAAAGTTTCTAGATTTATTGATGATATATAAGGAATACATGTGAAAGGTAAGCTAAAATACATGCATTATAAAAACTTTTATTCAGTTAATTATTATTTTTATTTACTATTAAACATTGTACTCGATAATGAGTAAAATACGTATAAAATGAACCTGTAGTACTTATAAGATTGATTCAAAGTATGTTATTCTATTCCTGTGAAATCAAATTAAGATAATTACTACATAGAAAATTTCAGAATTTTATTCCATGATTATTCTTAGATAAATAATGAGGGAAGGTATTTAAGAATAAAGGGTGTAGTATGATTTATTAGCAAATTTTCCTCTAACATTTGAGTTTTCCAGCTACTTTCCAACCAAATGAAACATCATTATGCAAATTAGATAGAAGAGAAGGAATAGATTAAAAAGAAGTTGGATAACAACGACGAGAGGACTAATTATCAGACACAAGGATTATGGAGGAACTGAAATGTACCCGGGAGATACTTGTGCTTATGTTTGACCTTGAAAGTTTAAGAAGCCGTCGAAATTTGGGCTAAGATACTATTGGAAATTTGGGCTATATTATAGATCAATTCATTACCTCAGACTTGAGTATCTAGATACGATTGATTTTTATTATATCAATTGAACTTATCAGTAACCATATTAAAGGACAAAGAACTGGTAAAGAGGATTCTCTCTTTTTAGCATTAGTAAATTACGCTTTGAAGGTCATTTTGAAAGAATTATTAGAATAATAGTGTGCAATTGTTTTTCTATACACGTGAGTGCTATATCCGTGCTAAAACTAATTTAGATACTTTAAATTCGTGACTAGAATTACATATAAGATGACGGATGGCTTAAATAATAGCGATAGACCACAACTGTTCATATATTGAGTCGAACTCCGTTGATCCGAGCATATTTCTGGAGAGTCTCTGTTGTGATATTTTGTGTCAAGAGAAATGTAAAGTTATGAAAAGAGTAAACAATGGGAGAGAGATAAAGCTATATATCTATTTAAAATATTAGTCCACGAGAATATTTTATATAGAATTCTAACATAAGTAGGGAAAATACAAAGAATCCACATTACAATGCTTTACTTTTGGTCTGCCTGTTTTCATTGTGCCAAACAAATTCTCAATCTCAGTGTTCAAGTAAATCCTTTATTAAAGGGCTCCACAGACTCACCTAGAAGAAAGAGCACCCAATCGTTTTCTAAACAAGAGGGTTGCAAAACTTTCAGCAGCTCTCTTAGCTCATCCATTTATTTCAAAATATTCTACAGGCACCAAGGCCATATTTGATTGGAAGCAACATAGTGACCGCGGTAGCTTAATGGTTATGATCATGAACTATTAGCTGGCATTATTTTCTTCAAGTCGTGGGTTCGAGCCTTGATGTCACTAAAGACCCGTTGTGTAGAGGGGTTAATGAGCGTTAAATATATCGAGGTTTCATACCCGCTCAATGGCTTGGTGTGGAAGTTTAGAGAGACAGATGCCAGATAAATGATTTTCTAGTTATTTGAACGAGGTTCAAAGGTATGACCAATTCCGTTGTCAATAGTCCTGTGTTGCTTCTCAGTGCAGCGTTAATGAACATCCAGTGTTAGGAGCAATACGCGAGCTATTAGGGACGGAACTCATAACTTTGAATCTCGGTCAAGAGGAGGACGGCGCCCGAGCTAAAGCTTCCATCTTTAAACTTCCACATCAAACCTTGGAGGGAATAGAAGTACTGTTACATCATTTCCGCTACATAGTGGATCTTTTCATGTTGCGCCAAACACTTGTGAAAAAAAAAATATATGCAATTTAGGCAAAAATATTTTGGAGATATAAGAAAAGTTTATTTGGTTGTTTGTTTCTTTATGTCACACTGATAATCAATACGAGGAATATTGACATGGATCTCGTAATTTTTAACCGCGGTCTAGGGGCGAGGATGACACCCAAGTAAGCACCTTCCTCTCCAAACTTCCATATTACGCCCTCGGAATATTCGGAAGTACTTATCGTGCATTAGCCCCTCTACACAGCGGGTTTTAGGTGTCACCTAGACTGGATGTAATGTGTGACACCTAGTTTTTGCAATGGCACTTAGGGACAGAACTTGACGGAAACAACACCACAGCGGATTCGTGACCAAGACCACTAGGCTACCACAGAAAGGAAGAAAATGGGGTTAGTGGGTCTGATTGAAAGTTATGATTAGTGAAGGAAGAGCCAAATTAGGCTATTCTGAGGCAAACAATATGTATATGTGATTTAAACGTTCTAACAAAAAAAGAAGGGGAAGTAAAAATTGGTTGACAAGAAGAATTAAAAATAGAGAATGATCGCTAGGGTATAGTAGAGGCGCGTCACCCATGTTTACCATTGAGCACATGGGAAAGAAAAAAATACCTAAGGGTATCTAGGTGTCATTATGACCGTACTTATCATTATAAGATAAACACCTGAGAGTGAAGATAACGGGGGAGGTGGAATGACAAGATGAAGGGTGAAAAATAGAGGATGCTTACCAAAAGCGACAAACTCCATGGGAGAAAAGAAATTTAACTCGTATACGACAGGTTGTAAATCCCTCAATAACTTAAATTTGGGGGGGGGATGTTAATTTTTGATTATGTGTCTTAATTAGTATGAGGCTAGATCTGCTCTAAATAGAGTTTTTGAAAAGACGTAGCATGCTACTATTATTAAAGTTATTATGAGCCTACATATATATTACATATACCTAACCTAAAATACTCATTTGAAAAATATATCTATAAGACAAAAAATTGAGCTTTAATACCTTATAAGTAAGAATAATGGTTACTAAGTAGATGAAAATTTTAAGCTATTACATGCTTTTCATAGAAATTTCTGATTACACTCTTATAGTTCATGTGCAGTTAATTTTTTTACTACTTTCTTAAGATGAATACCCACGAATCTTAAGATTAAATTTAAAAACAATTGGAATATTAAATATATTACCTGATCCTTCAGAAGCTTATCGGTGCTTTCAATAGATTTCGTTTCTTCAGAAGCAGGTAACGACTTATTGCTCCTTTTGGTTGAGCTATCTTTTCCTTTATCTACAAAAGAAAGTTTTAATTTAATTAATTGTGCAATCAAAATACTTATAATGTCCTTTACAGTTTGTAATTAAAATCTCAAAACAGTCGATGGATATTTTGTTTGCCCTTTTCAAAACAGAAAATGAACAAAATTATACATCTTATAACGTGTTACAGTTTACAATTAAGATCCATGGACAGAAAGTGCCATTATAGCCAGATTGATATAGTAACGGACTGGTAACCGAAAGAGAGATTGGGTCTTGTTCTTCGGAAATTTGCTGTGTATTTGAACGTGTCAAGTTAAATCTAAGTTCTAGATCTGTATGTTAGTTTGGCTTGAATGTTAGGGAAGTTGGGTGCTAACTTAGGTTTCGTCTTAATCAATTGACCATACTTCAAAATTACGTCTTATCTAGCCTTCATGTTGCTGAAAACTCAGGATGCTACTCTGGAAACAAAATTTAAATGCCTCACTTGAAGAATTTTATTGACAAATGAGTGACTTTAAAAGGATAGAATAAACTAATGATGCGAACCATGCGAACACAACTGTACAGTATAAATTTGCTTACAGCATCGGTTGTTGGAGGTTGTATATCAGCGAAATGAAAGCTCTAAAAGTCAAAGTGTATGAAAGTGAGACAAGACTTGCTGATCGAGAGAAATAGACTCTCCAATGGCATCATTGTCCACCATACAAAGGGAATATACAAAGTATTTTCTTTCACACCACTTGTGGCACCTTCTTTTTAGTATGGTTGGTTGAGGCAGGGTAATCTCATTTTCAGACATATATTCTGAGCCCCATTCCCAACAACGATAAAGAAGTCTGTGGAGCCGTTTTCGATCATCATAATTGCCCGCAGACTTACATGACATAGTTTTCAATGATTATCTTCTTATAAGTAGATGTGTGTAGTGAAGATCAGACCTTCACTCTTAATTAAGCATATTTTATTTTTCACAGGCTTGTAATTATAATCGTCGTGAAGTAATATGTGGGTTTCCACGCCTTTTGATTGAGATTTATCACTAGTAGTCCTAAATACAATTTTAATAGTTATCAATTACAATTTTAATTTTAATATTTATGACATCCTGCTACTTTTCATTGCAACTCACTCTCAGGGCATTTTGAATTAAGGCAATGAAAAGCTTCATATGGTTTGTATATATATTTGTGCAGTTTTTATGCTGATTAAATTCTTCAATAAAAAAAAAGGCATTTAGCTGATGTTAAATGTTATTTGTTTGCTGACAGCATTTTCCCATTGAACATATATGAACACCACAATGTACCAAAAAACTGGAACAATAGTTGTTAAATGCCTAACAAAATATCAAATGGAAGGAGATTATTCCTAACCTAATTGTATACAAGCAGAAAAAGAACTCTTCCTGAATTACAGATTGTAAGTCCCAATTATTAACTGACCACCATTGATGCATTCTTGGGCTTTATATTTTCATTGCATGTTCTTGGGTTAATTATATATACGTCATTTAAATGAAAACTGAATCTTCAAGGTACTTTGGTTTTCCAATAATATATGTGAGAGCAAATAAGTTAAAAATATCACTAAACGTCTCCGAGAAGTAACTTTGAGCATTTTCCTTAAATTATCAGGTAATTAATTATAAAAAAAATGTTTAAATTAATATTTGGTTTTAATTATTGTTTTTAAAGAAACATTTGTCTCTAGAGCTATACATACAAGGGTGGTTCAGAAAGTGCCCATGTTAAGAATGGGAAAGGAATCATAATGTCAAATAATAGTTTTTGGTTTTTTTTCATATGAGAAGGATATGAGTATAAACTCTTCCCCCTCCTAAAAACCAACGCATTTCCTTTACCGGCAATGCGACAGTCTTATTCTTCTTTGGAGGAGATTCAGTGAAAGCAATCCATTGTTCCGATTGTTGCTGGTATTCTGGTGTATTTTGATGAATCCAGGCATCATCGATGGTGACAACTCGACGCGGCAGCAATAAAATTTTTCTTTGGCACAAAATGGCTGTCAAATCAAAGCTAATCTATAAATCAGTATCTAACTTGTTTTGGCGCCTTTTAACATATGACAGCAGCACATAATGGTAACACTAACTTGCCTAACTAACTTTTTAATTCGTCCACGCAAAAGGCATGTTATACAGCTTTGTTGTATATTATTTTTTGGTGGCCATTCATCCAGAAAATAATAAAAACTCCCAATTGTTAGTCACAGTATCTAGGCTGCTAAATGTTACAAAGATGTAGTTGAAAGATTCCCTCAGAGGCTTACCTTCTTTGGGTAGATGTGGGAATAATCCCAAGGTACCCTAGTTAACATTATCTATTCCAAGGTATTTAACGTTTTGGTAAACATGTATGACAGATACTCTAAAGATTCTTCTCAATTTTCGAGAAGAATTTCTAGAGCTCGAAGGGGAGGTCAACATGGCCGTGGTAGCCGATTGGTCCAGACTGCAGATTCGCAGGCGGCATTGTTTTCGTCGTCTCGTGAGTTGTAGAAGTTTGGAGAGAGAGGTAACAGCTCAGGTGTCTTCCTCATCACTTGACCATGGTTCAAAATTGCAAGATCCGTCGCCAGTAGCAAACTTGATTATTCTGGTCAACACTTTCTTATGATATACTGATCATCCCTTTCCGACCATCTACAACCTTTCTTACAACTGTACTTGTGATTTGGAAATCTTTCCAACCCCTGGAATTTACTCTTGTCAATTTACATTCATTACCAATTGATTTTACTCTTGTCAATTCCAAGTTTTTAAGCAACACTCGTAGAGCTACGCCTTTCTTCAAGCTAGCTAATCATTCCACTAAGTGTAAAGGTATCATGACGGTTTCTTGTAGCCATTATAAACGAACGATTTGACTTTTAGGAGCAGAAAAAGCTTGGAAATGCGTCCTACCTCCTTTTGTATTGCCTCTGCACTGAGCAGATGCATTCCACACATTTGTGTACCGTGACATCTCCTCTGATGTCATAGTGTTCATATTTGGATCACTCTTTCACTGAACTGTTTTCACTGTACCTTCACAAGTGTGAGTAAAACTTGTTAAATATGTAACATTATGGAATAAAACATACTTAATGAAAGTATGATGAAATTTTCTAGGAAAAAAAATATGCACTTTTTTTTTTAAACTTAACGTATATACATCAATTGCAGGAGTGGGTAATTGTAATGGTTCAGGTGAAAGTTTCTGGAAGTAGAGATGAGCGGCGGGCCGCACACATTTTAAAAGAATTGCATTCATTTGTTAACTTTGCAATTCAGTAAAGGTATACCTTGTGCTATAAAAATCTCTAAATACTAGTATAAATTAAATAAAATAGTGGCAGTTTTATTCAATTTATTTTTTTGTGCTAATATCATATCATCAATATATACTTGCAAGTATATTTAATTTTAGAGTCCGTTTGATGAGACAAATGTACTCTATCACACCTTTCTATATTTTTTTTTTCTAAATCAGGACCGAGATTGCTTTTTGATATTCTCATTACCGCCTGCAAGTTAATGTCTGTCGAAGAGCATCAATATTTAATCTTATTGATCGCCAATCAAGAAAAAGGTGCTGATGAAGCCTAGCAGTTAGGATAGCGGTTTGCAACTGGCGTTGTTTTCGTCGAGTTGTGGACTCGATACCTAATACCACAAAAGACCCGCTTTGTAGAATAGCTGATGTACATTAGATCTGTCGAGGTCCCAAGTCATTATGATAGAGATTTAGAAGTCAGGAGAAGGAGAAAACCGGGTTAGGTGCCGTCCTTGTCACTTGACCGAGGTTCAGAATAACGAAGTTCGTCACCAATAGCCTTCCATTTGCTTTTCAATGCGGCATTAATAAAGAATCACATCTCAGCAAGCAAGAAAAATTCACTCCTATATATATATATATATATATATATATATATATATATATATATATATGATCTAATTGCATATCAATTTTAAACTGCAGCACCTCCGGTTCTGTGTCAATATCAAGTAATGGTGGAATAAAAGAGCGAAAGAAATTTCCGCCTAATTTTCATAACATCTTGACATCTTCTTGTGACCTTTTGTGTGTGAGAGATAAATTCTCATCTTAGCATATCGCTCTTATAGAATCAACAAAAAGAATAAATTTATTAATACATAAAATGATCCTATATAAGTATTTACTTGATTTATATATTTATAAATTATTGGAAATTATGTATTATTTTTATATCCTGAACATCTTTAACAATATATTACATTAATTAGCCACTCAAGGAGCTATTGTTTTTGGTGGATCACTTTTGGCGTACCAGATGATTTTTCAATTTTTTATCGTTTGCTTTAATTTTAATTGCATTTAGCTTAAAATATTCAATTGAATAATTTATCGTTTGCTTCAGTTTTAATATCGGAAATTTTTACTATTGTTGATTTCTCAATATTCTATCGTTTACTTTAATTCTAATATTTATTTGAGTAATTTAATAATAATTATTATAAAAGCGCACCTTTGGTGGCTATATATGTTCTTTTCAAAATTTTGCACAGATTTTTTGATTGATTTTTAATCGATTTTCTTCTACTCACATTGTAACTTTGTCTGGATCAAAATTTTAAAAGTATTTTATTTTATTTTAAAGCTCTTAATTTGAAATGAAATTTTTTATACACAATTGCTTTGGATGACAATACGACAATTTAATTATAATTAATAAAACTTAATTGATTAAAACTAATTATTTAAAGAATTAAATTTTACGCCAAGTTTCTCTCTAAATCGAGAAATGTTTGCCAAATGTTACGCAGAGTGTGAAGTTTTTAAGAAAACCCACGTTTAAAAACTCGTTCTTACCTTTGTTTTATTTCTTGTTCATTTACTGTAAAAGGATTTTTGTAATTGGAAAACATCATTCATTTCTTTCAGATACTGACTCAACAACTAGACTCAGTTTATTTAAGATTTCATTAGGGTCTTTTGTTTATTGTGAATTCTGAGTAGTACTAAATTCTTTTTCTAATTACAGAGAAAAGGTTTCAGAATGGCTTATGTGGCTTTGTTTTACTTTTTCAAATATTAGCAAGACAATATCAATTAATATATTTATTGTATAAAACAGAGACCACTCATTCAAAGAGGATGAGATACATTTTTGAATTAAAAACATATTAAACTTAATATATGAATTTATCTCAACATTTATAGGTTCCTCAATTTGTGCTAATGAAAACTATTTATACATGCAAAGTTTTAGCATTATTTCCTTTTTACTTTGTTTAACGCTAGGGCGGTTTTTTTTTTGCTCCATTAAAATAATAGAATGAAACACATTTTAAGTAAAATAACTTCGTATTAAAGTTCGTATAAAGTTTCGAAAATAACTAGAGAACAAACAAAAAATAATTTTTTAACATAAACGTATCACTAGAAAACAAAATTGTAAAATATAGAAAAAACATGAATAATCAAGTCTATAGCAATTTATATTACAGGGGTTGTTCAATAAGTCTTTAGAAAATCCAAGACATGGTGCTCGTAGAACCAAAAAGGGTTTGTTTTTAGTAAGTAAATCACGACTCGCTAGACAGCTAAGTATAATTTATTTCATCATATGGTTTAATTTTTATAGTTGATTGAAGCAAGATACTTGTGTTTTCTTAGGAAAATGAAAAATAAATAAATAAAGTGAGTTTCGAGCTGTGATTAAACACTTGTATTCAAAAGACTTAACACCATAAGTGATCAAAGGTGAGTTGGGTGAAGTTCATAGCACATCTGCTCCTGCGTTTGAAACTGTTTACTATTCAGTAAATGTTTTTAAACGTGGCCGTACATCCGCAAAAGATGAACTTCATTCGGGCCTTCTAGTGGAAGTGACTATTCCCGGAAGGATTGACAAATCCCATGATATGGTTTTGAATGATCGACGAACCAAAGAGTGTGAAACAGTAGAGGCCACAGGCATATCTCAAGGTACAGTGTTTTCAATTTTAGAAGAAAAATTGGGTTGAAAAAAAATCTCGATAATTGGGGTGCCGTGTTTAGGGTCAGAAGAAAATAAGCTCAATCGTGTGTTCGATTCTGAGTCTATTATTTTGGCACTTTTTGTCGCAATTCTGACAAGTTTCTGCATCGATACATAACTGTAGACAAAACGTGGATACATTATTACACTCCAGAGAAAAAAGAAAGTCAAAACAGCGGGTTTGATGGCGAGCGGGTTTCGAAGAAAGCAATGCTGATAGCAAAATAATGACCACGGGTTTTGGGGAAATACGCGGAATCATCTACATCGAATATTTGGAAAAAAGAAAAATAATAACTGGTGAGTGATATGCGTCGTTATTACGCCGGTTGAGCGAAAAAATCAAGTTAAAACGTCCCCAATTAAAAAAGAAAAATAAAATATTCTATCAAAACAATGCATGAGATCACACCTGTGGGGTTTCGATGGCCAAAATCATGTAATTAAGGTTCGAATTCTTACAGAATTCGTCAGATTTAGACCACAGTCACTTTTTTTTATTACCAAATGGAAAAAAAATGATTCCGTGGACAAAGGTTTACGTCTAACAAAGAGGTCATTACCCAGCAGATGACTATTGTGTGAGGACTTCCTGAAATCTTATTTCTTAGACAGATCTTATTATGTTGAAAAAAAAACTACCTAAAATAATGTGCTTTTCAAAGGACTTATAGAACAACCCTCGTCCTTTCGTTATATATTCGTACAATAGCGCGACACTATCGTTTTCTCTCAGAGAGAAACTGAAAGCGTTTCTAATTTGCTTTTCAACAGAGAAGTAAAATGAACAAGAAATTAATAGATGATTTGTTAGAGAGAAAAGGATTCTAAAACTTAGAATTCAACGATAATTTTCTCTAATATCATCAAAAAAAATCGTAATAAGAAATCGATTACATAGTGAATTGCAGAAGAAGCACCTTTTTTTTTTATTCCAAAAGGTAGTTTGTACGTAACTTTCATTACTGAAAACTATTGAAGAAATTGAAACTAGAGTTAATTAGTAAATAAGGCATTTGTTTGTTATGATTAAGATATTTAAGATAACTGCGATATGATTTTGCAGATTATATCAAATTAGAAGAGAAACACTCGTAACGTTTTTTTTTTCTAGCATAGTAGTCTTATTTTTATCACTTCCCCCATATTTTACTCGAGTAGATTAAAACCGTTATATATATATATATATATATATATATATAATGTACTCAAAATTATATCTCATTCCCCTCTCTTAGATAGAAAAAAGAACGTAGCGTTCTTAGATGGAAATAATTTCACTGAAGAAAACCTTACCTCTTAATTCAAACTCCTTGAATACTAGCTTCTAATACCGCTCGATTATCACACAGCACACAGTGCTAAGCCACGTCACATTAACTCTGTGTTTGTAAATTGAAACACAAATATTCTTCATATTTTATTATAGTAAGTAAAATGTATCCACTGATATAGAAATGGAGATGAAATATCAAAATATAAAAGCTTGGGAGATACTACATAATATTGCGCGAAATGGTTTCGGTAGCTTTTACAACTGTTGATAATCATTGAAAGGTTTCGGAGGACCTTACTGTTTCATCATTGGCTGACTAAAGGGTTTGACCAATCAAGGTCGAAACACCTCTGCGACGTCATTGGAGACAACAGGTGAGACGGCATTGTGCCTCTGGCGAAGAACGGGTCATTTATTATTTCTATCTCAAACAGGATCTCTCTCTCTTTTTTATGACATAATTAAGGGACACAGAGATGATCGCGGATTCCTTTCGCAGTGGACTCTTTCCCTTCTTGACCTTGTTTCATTTGATTTCGTTTTGTTTTTCTTTCATTTATTTAAACGGGCTTTTTTTCACCTATCTCATTTGAAATAAACGTAAGAGAGCAAGTCATCCCGCTCCCTCACCCCCCCTCAAAATCAGTGTTTTCTTTCCAATCTTTGGTCTGAGTTATTTCATTTTGTAATCACTTAACTTTAAATATAAAAAATGTAAATAAAAAATAAGAATCTAATAAAAGAACACTATTTATTGAGGCATCCACCTTCGGAACTGGAATTTATTCCACTTAAATTAAAAGCATTACTTTCATCTTCATGAACAAAAAAGAAACTATATATATAATGAAATATAAGAGAAAAAGAATAAATGAAACACTATTCAAAAGAAAAGCTATGCAAAAATTACCTTCATTGTGAGATGTAAACAAAATTTTTTAGAGTATATTTTTTATTTTCTAACATAACTTTTTTTTTTTAGCTCTGTACACTTTTCCAAGCGTTTCTCTAACTTTAATATAACAAAATATTGTAATCGTCATCATATAAACTTAAATTATTCATATTTATTTTCAAGTGAAATATCTCTTCCTAAATTTGTTTGTTCATATTATAGTTTCAATCATATTAGTATGTATCCGTTTAAAGCCTATGGTGTAAACATAGTTAGCATTAAACAATTTTGAAATTATTTATGGAAATTTTTAAAAATAGATGATATTTTCTTAATATATCTTTTAGAACGTGGCCCTGCTTAATTATAGATAAATTAATGCGATATTATTTGATTACAAATAGGATAATGCAGCTTTCTGACTTAAAATGATTTTCTACATTCCATGTAACATTAAGAATGCTTACTACGTAGCCAAATTAGTAATGGAATTAACGCAACCGGGAATTAATGCATGGTAAAGTAGATTGTCGAATCATAAAATATGGATTTCATCAAAGGACAAAACTTTATCTCTTTTACTAGATCATTCTTTTATAGAAATGGAGAACCATAATCTTTATTTTTATTAACTCAGTCTAAAAACGAGTCTCAAGTTTCTATATGAAAAGAATGATAAGAGGAAACATTTATTCCTAACTATCCCTAGTAATTCACCGTGAGTTTCCTAAGAAAAAAATTTCGATAAGTTCAACTTTTATAATCCATTAAAAGGATCTCTAACAAATAATGAAGAAGATAAGCAACAAATGAATGAGAAAGAGAAACTAAAATTTTGAAAACGGCTTAAACGTGTATTAATGGACAAAATGAAGATTTCCTAATTTTTAATGATAACGCTCATGCAATTCTATAATAGTTTTACCTATCTAATTATAAGTTTAAGATGTTTAATTTATCTGGATAATGTTTTCTTACGATCGTAAATTATAGGGGAAAACGAATTGAGATTATTTAATGAAACAGTGTAACTTAGCTACAGCTCGTACAGAATTCAGAGCCGTATTATCCGTAAACCTAAGATTACCCCTGGAATCCAACAATATTATTTGTGCAGAAATTTATTTTGCTTTTCTTTTTTTAATGCACAAAGAAGGTGTGAAATATCTGAAGGCATATACGTCCTAGTTGTATAAATCGCGTATCTTTGTAATGGGACATTTCAGTTTAACTAATCTGTGGAGTTATTTTACTACGATGTTTGATACATGAACTAATATTTCAATGGAGCAGCGGCTAACATAAATTAGCATTATTATAATAAATGCATAGAAAATGCTATAGAGATATTGGAGGAAATGCAGATATTGGGGAGATAGAGGAATTGGCAAGATTAATAAGCACTCTATATTGGTACGAGCAACTTTGTGACGATATTCTAAGAGTGTTTGTCTATTTCGAATCTCCTTATTAGAAGTATGTTGGAGTCGGTTCTAGTTAAGCTAAGACTACTGTTTGAATTTTTTAAGATAAGTATAAATTTCCGTTATAATATTTGGTTAATGACGCGATTAAGTAAACAACCCTCATTATTAATTTGCCTTAATAGTACTTGTTTAGAAAGCCCAAAGAAACAAATTCAAACATTTGGTTAATTAGTATTACGTCAAAATGGCTCTTAATATGAATAAGAACTCCAGTTTATTTTTCCTTGATTTGAAAATCAGCTGATTGATGAAATTAATTTATCAGAGTAATTTGAAACTGTATTAGGTAAATGTTAGATATGTACGATTATTTTTTTCAGTTATGTATGGAAATAACGACAATTTTGGAAGAGATGCTATTGCTTTGATTAAATTTGAGCTTTACTAATCAGCTAAGCTTATTACTTTGCTTATTATACTCACTTATTACACTATTATTCACAATAATGAGCGTGCATTTATTAATTACGCTTACATAGATGAAAAAACTTAACTTTAGAATTTCTTAATGAACTGTATTTGATATTAAGCATCAGATGGTTCCTTTATGAGGAAATCTCGAAGCTTACTTATTTTTTAAACTCAAATTACGGAGCCCTATCTAATATGCATAAAACAATTTAACGGCCCAAAATAAAACTTGGAGCTTCCGCAATTTAATGTATATTAAAACCATAACTTAGAAACTCCTCATAAGGCTCCAGTCGCTTAGAGGTCATGGTAGTAAACTCATGGCAGGCATTGTTTCTCTTGAGTCGTGGGTTCGATTCCTGATGCCTCTAAGGACCCGTCGTGTAAAGGGGCTATCTGATGTACGTTAAATCTGTCGAGGCTCCGAGTCCTCCCATTGGCGTTTAATTACTATAAAATTTTAAGAAATGCTTTTCTAATTAAGTGAACAACTAAGACTTTTATAAAAGTTAATCCAAAAGATCTGGTTATGCTACATCGACACTAGCATTTATATAGATTTAGTTCATTAACATATTAAATCGAATCCATTTTTCTGACGTATAACCATATTTAATATAATTGGTGTTGTACAATGTCTTACTTAATCTGAGTTTTTTTGTGTATTGTAAAGCAGACTGAAAATACTAAAAACTTCAAATTACAGATTAAAAGTATCCATTGATTACACATAAATCAAGACCCTTTTTGAAGAATCTAAAAGAGAGGAATGAAACGAATGCTCTTTCATGGTTCCGATTTTGCATAAATCATGCTCATATTAAAACTAAGATATCATAATTTACTATTAGATTCGATAATTCCCTCGAAAGATTTATTAAAATTTACCTGAATCAAGGCCAGAAAGCTAGAAGACAGATAATACGATAATCTATGGCCATAAAATCATCAGTGAAGCAGCTTAATGTATTGAAGCTTCCATGACACCGTTGAAGGGTGGAATGAACGCTTCGAAACTTGAGAAAAGACGAAAATCAAAATGTTAATACCTGAAAGATTTGTGAATGCCTTCTCACACAACCTACCAGGTGACGTACTCGTAAATAACCTTCAGTTTACTTTGGCAGAATTAGTCGACTTTGGTAGAATTAGTCGATAAATAAAACTAAGAAAACGCTCACAAATCTAAAAAAGCAACTTGCAGCATTCTTATTCAATTTAACCGATGTAATGTTTTATTCAATATGATCACAAAAAACTAATACGAAGTAAGTATCAATATATTTAATTTATTTTTGAGATAAACGTTTACTTTCTAGATGTTAGGTAGTGTGGCACTAAATTTCGGTAAACAATGTTTTTAATAGACATAATTTCCATAAACGTAAGAATCCACTTATTGTGTTTGGTAAATTTAATATCAAATACTTTGAACCCAGGTAATATTAAATAATTCAGAATTGTCCTATCTGTTAAAAATGTTATATAAGATATACGCACAAATAAATATGTAAAATACGTGTTACTAAAGCTTGCCCTTCATGATATAAATTTCTTTTATTTTTTAATTATAAATAATTTTATAATAGAAAATTACAATTCATTTCAATAGAGTAATCTATCTTTAGTAACCTGTTCTCTTTTTTTTTTCAAATATTTAATTTTAGAAAATCGTGGATTTTTTATTATCGAAGTCTGTTTATGAGATCAAAACTATATAGGACAAAAGGTATAGTTTTCCAGTGGTTCATCAATACCTTATTTAGGAAAAATAATCTATTCTTGCAATCAATGCAACGTATAAATCCTAAAAGAAAAGATGAGGGAAACTAGGGGAAAATATAAATATAATTATATAAACAGTTCATCGAACTAACGTTTCTTCTTGTCTTCAAAGTTGAACACAAATGTAAATTGTTCAGAGGGTCAAATGTGCAGACCTTGTTAAAACAATGTGAGAATTCTGGTAAGTGAAACACTGTGTCGAAAGTAATGGGAATCTAAACAAGCATTCAACGTCCATTCATTAATATCTGCATGTTTTCAAAAGGCAAAATTTCTAAATCGTTCATTAATAATTTTTAGTGAGTAACTCATTTTCTTTTTTTCAGAAAAAAGCTCTTATGTCTCTTGAATCTACCGTCAAATCATAAATCAGATTATTTTCTTAACGTAATTTCTCTTGGTCCCTTTTAAATGTCTCCTTATTTATATAAACGTATATTTTAATCATTACGTACACTTGTACAATATGCATAATTATATCAATAAAATTTAATTCTTTTTCTGGCATAAAATACACAATGCACGTTTGAAAGAAAGTAATTCATCGAAAAAGTTGCTTATTACCTAAGCAAGGAACATAAAATTGTACTTACTAACTAAATAAAGAAAAATTGTTTAGAATATATTTTCCTGACTATCGTAAATTCAAAAGCAAGGGAGGGGGATAAAAAGAACGCGAGTTGTCACTGAATCGGATGTTTGAAATGATTATTGTATTAAATTTTATCATTAAATATTAATTTGCTTTTGTCATTTTAATATTATACATCTATGTACTTTCGGTGTAGTAATTTATAAAAGGAGTTGTAAAAGTGTCCAACACAATTTCTTGAACGATTCAAAATATACATTACGAAAAATGAATTAGTATTGGCAATGAATGTCAAAATTAACTCGAAGATTATGGGGTTTTGTCAAATGTTCACAATTTCAACTCTTAATTGAACTAACTGCAAAAAATAGTTTTTTTTAAGTATGTGATAAAATGTTTATATCAATATTCACTTGATTGTTATTTGATGAATGAAATCTTAGTATAACAATAATATCAGAACTCTTAAAAGTTAAAATTTATATACGTCTAATATTTGGTTCACGGTATGAATTAAACCAAAACATTATTCTTCTTAGAAGTTTAAAGAAGATGAAATATTTACTGAAGTATACATCAAGTTGTATTGAAACCCCTTACTCCGTGTTTAGGAAAGGAAAACGAAGGACATAATATGTACAAGTATTGAAATTTAAGTAAATTTAAAATTAAATCATTGAAATTCCCCTTCCACTTTTCATTGTTTAAAATAAAAGCACTATAAAAGAAAGTTTTTTTACTAAAGAACTTGATTTTAAATATGAGTAGTAATTTTAAGTAATTAGTAATAATTCTTAATTAATTTAAAAAAACTAATAGTTATTTTTTGGCAGTGAAAAAAGGGAAGAGTTTTATAATTTTTTTTCCAGAAAACTTATTTACTATTGAAAAGAAAAGAGATTTTCAGAGACTCTGTGTTTAACAATTTTGCTTACAATGTCAGGGTAATTTCGTGCATTCACTCGACCGTGCCCTTCCTTTGTTCTTTTTCTTTTTTCATTACTGTTGTATCAATGAAAGTTTGTTAGTGGCTTTAGCAAAACAGTTTCGCTTCAGCAGCTTGTCGGTTTGTAAGTTCTTATTAAAATGAGAAAAGGAAAAATGAGAAAAATAAGAAAAGTAAAAAAAATAAGAAAATAATATCAAAAGAAAAACTACGATTACCCACGATTAGTTTAGAAGGCTCTAACGTACAACAATAGAAAACAATAGTAAAGAATTTAATCTCGTTTCTGAAAAGCAAATCTTAAAACATTTACACTTCTATATACTTTCTAGGTTGCCGTTTCTAAAAGTTCTTCAATATGATTAATTTGAGTACAAGAAATTACACAAATTAAGCTTGTAAGAGATCATTCAACAATCCCAATGGTGAATACGCTGAATAATAACTCTAAACTTTTTAAATGAAATTTCAGGGCTATGCGTTCAAGAAATAGTTTGTATATTATTCAAACATCGTTTAATATTTTAGGCAAGGTTGAATATACAGAAATTTTTTTTTTCGATAAGATATAAATAATCGAGTAATAAGTCATAAATAAGATTTAACAGGAAAAGCAGAAATTTTACATTCTTACTTTTAATTCTTGTTCTGCTGTTTTAATTTCCAATTTTTTATACTGTATCCCTTTTATTGTTGGAGAGGAATCCCATTCCAATAGAGGCGGGCTCATTAAATTAACCGTTATTGTGGTTAATATATTAAAAACAAAAAATTAAGTTACTTTCCTCATCTCAGATTATATTACGTAAATCTCTGGAAAAAAACCTATTCTGCTGAAATTGAATGTTAGTGTATGCTTGAGTACGTGTGCACGATAAAAACAAACAAATTACAAATAAAGCAACACAATTAACAGACAACAGAGCATTTCCCTTTTTTTTTTTGTTAACGAACAAATAAAAATACAAAACAAAATATAAGTAAACAGTAGTTAATAGAAAACTGAAGGAATACGCAATAAAACAAGACATGCGCATATAGCCTGGGGACTGAATTATGAGGTTTACATGTTCTACAATACCAAACCTCCCCAATGAATCTTGGAAGGCAAAAGTTTGATGAGTGAAAAGTAAACTGAAATAGAATATGCAACAAGAAAACAAGAAAGACGGGAGACCAAAAACAATTCTATTGTAAAAATTTAAAGCAAAAACACATGTGAATCTCCACTTCCAAAAAAGATTGAAGCCTCAAATTAAAGCTAGAGATAATCGTATAATTACACTTTAATCGATAAAACCATCAGAAACAATAAATTATATATCGTATAAAATAATTTGGAGCAAATAAGAGAAAAGGGACACAAGTTAAATAAATGCATTTAAATCAGGATCCTCAGAAATTTGTGATATTGCTAACGAATTGAACAAGAACAATGATTACATAAAATACTGTATGAAACTATTTAACTCCAGAACATCTAAGAGTAATTTAAAATAAAAATGGATATAATTCAAAAATAAATATCTATAAAAAGATATATTATTAAAAATTATAAAAAATAATCATGAAAATTAAATGTCAGTTGTTAAAAATACTATAAAAAAGTTTTGAATAAAATTAACGAAATATGTGTGCATCTGTAAATAAAGACTATGACTGTATTCATGATACCTAACACAGCTAAACAACTAACAAGCTGCTTTTGTAATCCTGATGTTATGTGATGGATTTCTATTCAAAAATTATTCTGAAAAGTTTGTGTGTATGAAAGTATTCTAATAAGTTAAAAGTTCTTAAAATCAAGATCCATAACATCGAGCAGACATAAATGACTTCAGAAGAAATTTTTAGTTTTGAAATATATGACTTAATAGGTCATTTTCAAAGCTTTTTAATAGAATAAAATTTATATATATATATATATATATATATATATATATATATATATATATATATATATATATATATGGTATGAGATGGAGAAAAAAGTACAAAAGACATTGTGACATTAATGCTTAGAACAGAAGGCTCAAAACGCGTATTTGTTTGTTTGGGATTTTCTTCACTGTGACATGACGAAACGATCTCAGAAAGGGAAAAAGTAACTAATTCTCACTAGATACTTTTATTTTCGGTATTAAGTTTTCTCTCCATCAGCTGTAATGTACATCTGAACCCTGTTTGATGTTCACGTTGAACACGATTTAGCATAGCGGGTGACACGTTCACACAAGCATTCGTATGTATCGTTGAAAGTCCTGCAATGTTGGCAAATGGATAGTATACACCCACTGAGTGTTTGAGGTATCCCAACAAGAAATTGTCAATTGAAGTTAAATCAGATGAACGTGGAGCCCATTCTCCGAAACCACCGAACCCCATTATTTGTTTTCCAAATCTGACTTCGCTAGAAACAACTTTACTTATGATGTGTTGTGCCAAAGCGCGACGTCATGTTAAACCTTACATTCCGGAGTTGAAACAAAGACCGTTTCATAAAAGAAATCCGGTACTATGTCCTGTAGAAGTTCTAAATATAGTACACTCGATAACTTTCCCTTATAAATTCTGGGTTGGTCAGCGTGATTTATTAAATTCCACATCAAATATAAATAAAAAACCGGATTTGATGTAGAACGTCGGTAGAATACATAGGACTTTTCAGCGTCCAGTATTGGGTGTTCTGCATATTTTATATTTCATTTCGCTTAAATCATGTTTCATCCGTCTACACTGTATCTGCTAAGAATGTTGGCTGGATTTCTATCTGATCCATGATAATGTTGCACTATGTGTAACGTCTCTCGTCCTACCCGTCTGGTAAGTCTGATGAGTTTTGGCCGGTATGGATGAGCACCTAATTTGCTTAGGATATCCGAAACGCAATTTTTTGAGATGCCAAGATTTTCACTTATCTCTCATATGCTGCTGTTTGGATATGTGTAGCCGTTTAATAATACAGCTTTGGTCTATATCTGCCGTCCTATCTTAGATGGTCTGCCGGATCGATATTGGTTAATCACACAGCCTACTTCCCTTAAGCGTTTCGCAAATTTTAGGATAGTTTTCAGTGAAGGATGGGGAGCTTCTGTGAAACATTTCTGATACAACCGCACTGCCGGTTATGGCTTGCACCTACATTCATCATACAGTTGATCCATCTCAAAATATTCCCCTTGGGAAAAATCGCTGCATGACCATGAGCTTCAACATACAACCCTAAGTAAAGAGATATTTCTGTTATAATTGTCTCAAATGAACAAGTGTGACGTATACGTATTACATAATGCACAAATTTCACACACCAAAAGCAAGTTGCTTTGAGTTGATGCGTTGTGCGATAATATTTTGCAAGATCAGCATATTGTCTACTCAGTTTGTACAAACAATCAGTACAAGAATACACCTCACGGTTTTTGAACACAGTTCTCTCGACAGGGAAGTATACGTGATACTACTATGCTGCGATGCGGGCTCGTTTTTCGTCTAAAAGATAGTTTTTTGTCTTTTAGTTAAAGCATCGGGACGTCACAGTTTCGGAAATCCCAAACAAACACATGCACGTTTTAAACGTATTGTTTTTTGCATTAATACTTTCAAATGGTCTTTTCGTACTAAATTGATGATGCTTTACAATTTAGAAATTCACTTTCCCCTCCTACCTCATACCATTTTCGAGACAGGAATACTAACTCCACAGTTTTTTATCAGGAGACTCTGTATATGGTCTCATGTAGTAGTGCACCGCCACTTTCCTATATCTAGGCACCACTTTTATGACTGTAGCTGCAGTAGTTCAAAAGTTGAAGATGGATAAAAAAAAAAAAGCAAAGTCACTAAATACACACTCTTAGGACATTAAATATTTGTTATTTTTAAACAAGAGAGATCATTTTTAAAAATAAACGTGTAATGAATTCCTTTATTCAAGTAATCAGAGCAGCGCAAATCTTGCTCTGCTTGAAAATTCTTTTGGCTCTTCGAAGATTTTTCTGCTTGCATGTAAATGTTTTTCTTTAATCTTTCGATTAAAAAACCGAGATCATAATCTGACACGGAAGCCTAAAGTTTTAATGCAGTGACTCATTTCTTATCACTCGTTTTACATCGTGATAGAATTAAGAATTCAACAAGTGTGAAATTTTTAAAGACTAAACTTGTGTTTATGGTGAAAAAATATACGTTGTGTAATTATTAATATAATAATTATAGACTCTTTAAGCATTAATTTATTGGCGGGATAATTAGCTGTGAAAAGCTTTTTTATGTATGAAACACTAATTATCAGAATATCACAAGTGGATTTGCGTCTCGAATAACACATATACTGAGCATAATCCTAAGACTCTACCCGACACAATAGGAAGGCAGATTTATAAAAATTCGCGTATAAAAATAATATATAATCAAGTATAATTTATTATAAATTATTATTACATAAAATATATGAAAATAAATTTAAAAATTTAATTTCAGAAACGTTTAATGCGGAATAAAACATAAGTATTTTAAAGTAAAGTACTATCAACAAGTCTGAGAAACTGAGCACTACCCAATGAAAACCTACTTCTGATCATCATTAACAAATAAATGTCTGGCCATCTATAGTTCTATATTTTCTATGAAGAATTTTTGAATAAATTAATAAATGACGGAAAACCTTTAAATATTTATCTGACAGTTTTGTATAATATTTGCTTTCAAACTGCAAAATTAGCGTATAAATACATAAGAAATAGGCCAATAAATAATACGGCTTTAATGTTCCATGGATAAGCATTAAAAGAAAATGACCACTTTTACAAAACACTGAGGAAATTGACTACTTAAAAAGGTCATATATTAAAAAAAATTACTGTAAAAATTATTATCAATATCATAATTTAATAAGTTCGTTTCATTAATTCGAATAAATGTCTTTTTTAAATGTTTCAGTTCTCGTTCTTCTAATTTCGAAAGAAAGTATTCTGAATATAGTAATAACAGAAAAATCTTCTAAAAATATTGAAATAATTACTACGCTAAATACTGAACACATTACAAATTTAGGAAATTATAGGAAACATAAAAAAAGGGAATTATTTCATAGTACGTCAGCCTTAAATATACTTCATTAATCATTCATATACACTGTTGTGCAAAGTTAAAAGAATTTTCAATTTTTCTCTTGTTTTACAAAAGTTATTGAACCCAAGGTTTTAATTATGCTGCCGAAGAATCAAGCAAATTTTTGGAGTCGAATACATAAGAACGTACATGTGCGTGTATACGGAACTGTGACCTTGGAGGGGATATTAGCGCACAAAGGGTCATAGGCGATTTGTGTTCTCTTTCTCCTTCACGACATTCACAGTGTTTCTCGCTAGAATTAGGTATATTTTGTAAGGTATCAGGTAAGATGAGTAGCCACAAACGTATGGATGATGGAATGAAATGGAGAATTGTCGGTAGATTTGAGGAAGGCCAATCACAAACGCAGATAGCTACGAAACTTATTATAACACCCAATATTGGCTACAATTTGTGGACAGTGTTTCAGGACTCTAAATCCATATCGAGAAAACTTGGACAAGGTCGACCAAGATCAACAACCATGAATGAATGATTATTTGGCACTTCAGCGCTGCGACACAAGACTACTACAACTTCACAATTCTCACGTGAGCTGTATGCCGCCACTGGAAAACGAGTTTCACGGTCTAAAACTGTGCGAGGGGTTCATGAGAGAGGGCTGCATGTTAGAAAACCTGTAGTTTGCTTTCCGCTTACTGTAGCAGAAAAATAGAGTGTGATGCAGTCAACATATATGTTAGACCAGACTTCAAGGGACCACCGTGCTTTTTACAAATGAATCGAGATTCATCCTGGACATTGATTCTCAGCGTACCGGAATATGGAGAGGGTCTGGAGCAAAATACTTTCCCTCACTCCTCATGAAAAATGATTATTACTTAGGTGATCAATCGTCCTCCTTTAAGGAGGAAAGTCCTCCTTTTGTAGGTTCTGTCCTTCTTGTCCTTGTTTTCGATATCCTAAAACCAATTTGTTAATATCTACATTAAGAGATGCCGCGCCAAACTGTAGCGCAAATGTTGAATGCAAAACACTTTTATGCAAAACACCTTAAAGCCCAATGTTCCGTTTTATCAGGAGCGCAGTTGATCCTGAGTTCATGTCAATGGACAAAAACGTTCGTCTACATATATTTCATCAAAGATTGTCTAGAAAGTGAGGATATTTGCCGCATGGATTGGCTAGCAATTTCTCCAGACCTTAACTCTATAGACTATATCTGAGACGCTCTTGGGTGAGCAATTGCATCTCGCCATCCCCCTTCGAGAACTATTGCTTAACTACAAGTTATCTTGGTGTAGAATGTGGATCGACTGCCATATAGACAACCTCACCTGCCAAGTATATCTTCATACTGTACCTGTCAGCCAGTGAGAGGGGACCATGCCCATTTATTAGACCTATTTTCAGTTTGATGTTACAACGCGGATTTTGGGCATCCCTGCACTATGAGCTTCACTGCTAATCATACTTATATAAAAGAACTTTAGAATAGTATATATTTTCCCCTGTTACAAATGTATGTTCATACTAAATTGTATCAAAATCTGTCTATTAATTTTCAAACATTTAACGAAATGTGCAAATTCTCTTAATTTTGCACACTTGTATATTTTAAGAATCAGTAATGAAATGTTAAAATAGCCATTACAAGTTTAAAATAGCTAAAGTAGTTGAATATTTATTATTTAAAAAAGCAATGCATTACCCATCAACAAACATCAGAATTATCTTGACTATTGTTATTTGTAATAAAGAATAGCAGATGCGTATTTTAATGCCGAATTTATAGAAAGGAAAAAAGACGACATTAATTTTGAATGTTCTTAAAAACGGAGGAAATTACCTATAACTAAACTTGCTACACATGTTTAAAAATTTTTGTAGAATATGCAAGAAAATTTGAAGAATGAGTCCAAAAATAGCGGTCAAAATAATATACTGATTCACATTACAGTATAATCTCAAATGAAATGTTCATATACTAAAATATGCTTATTTTAGCATCACATTTGGGTTACTTATGCATTTGTCTTTCAATGATAAACTTGTATCAGAAGCTCCTTTTCTGTGAGAAGTTGTTCCTGCATACTGTATTTATATTATGATAAACAGACGAAAAATTAATAGTTTTCAGGAAATGATGTCATAGGAAAAACAAGGAATTTTCAATCCGCATTTTATTATTTCAGAAATGATACAGTTGTACATTCACCGTTTGTTTGGATTACATAAAAAATTGTTTGAGGAAACCTAAAGAAATTCAGAGAAGAAGGAAAACAAATGTTTCGGTAGAAAGTCACCAGAATAAAACTCCAAATTAAATTTTTTTTTTATTTTTGTTTTTTTTTTGAAGATTTTTTAAATAGTGAATGTGTATTTAAACTGTAAATTATAATTATTCATAAGAAATTCAAAGATAAATCTATCAAAAATCATAACCAATATTGTATATTTAAAATATTAAATAATTCAAGCAAATCTTACCTTATTTTTATAACTTTCTTCGTCTTACATTTGGGAAGAAATCATCGGCAAATAATAACACTTCGAATTTGTAAAGAAATTTCAACATTTTATTACTCAATGTTGAGATGTATAGCTTCAGAGGCATTACTACTTTCAAAAGACTTTCTATCTTTATTAGAGAAAACTTATCTTGGTCATTTCTTAGTATGCACTCAGAAGAGTGACCTAGTCCGTTCAATATTATTTACAATCTATTTCCTGATTTTCCTTAAAGCTTTTATGTATAATGCTACTATAATTCTAAAATCGTAATTGATGGATTGTTTTATTACGGACGCATTCAGAAGCAAATAGAAGGCTATTGGCGACGGACCTCGTTATTTTGAGCCTCAGTAAAGTGACGAGAACAACACATGAGCCGAAATTTCCCTCTCCTATATTCCACAGCCCGCAACGTAAAACGTGGGACCTCTACAGAATTGAACGTGCATCAGCCGCACTACACGGGGGTCTTTACTGGCATCAGGGCTCGAACTTGAGACTTGATGAAAACATACCCAGCAGCAAGCTTGCGACTATAACGACTACGTTACGGACGATCACTTTTAAGTCGCACAATATTGCATAAAGTAATTTATAATTGTAACTTGTTTCAAATTTATTGAAAATATCCTAAAATTCATCTTTAAATAAGAATAAATCATTATTTCAATATAATTTTAGCTGATTTCTCATTTCAAAATTTTCCATTTCCAATTAATTTTAAAATGATAATGGCACATTGATTCTTTTTTAAAAATATTTTAATCTAATTTCTTAAAATAAAATTTTTGCACAGGATTTCGATTGGAAACTCATCATTTCTACTCAAGTTTCCGATCTCTATGTTAACTTATTAGAATAAAAATAAGAAGAAAAATTCTCATTTTTATCAGAAGTAGCAGAATAAAACTTTTCATAATAAAATGTTTTGAATTGAATAAATACATTTAAAAGAAATTGCTTATACTGCTATTAAATACATATATTACTTCCAAAATGTCTTAGGACAAAAGTCTTGTGTGTTGATTGTCTTTAAAATTACAGAATTATAC
This sequence comes from Nephila pilipes, assembly GCA_019974015.1. Lineage (NCBI taxonomy): Eukaryota > Metazoa > Arthropoda > Arachnida > Araneae > Nephilidae > Nephila > Nephila pilipes. The sequence goes on along the minus strand of BMAW01106109.1, from coordinate 148,010 downwards.
AAAAGTGTGTAAGTCAACTGATTCTTAGCATGTCTTTCAAATTAATAAAACGCTGAAATCTTCTTAGACGTTTTCAAGAAATATTACAAATAAAATAAAAAAAAATTATATTTTGGGCCCAGAAGCGAATCTACCATTCAATCAATAAAACTATTAGCTTTGAATAAATTGCATAGTTTCAATGAGAAATAGTTTTGATTCCGTGAATCATTATATACATCATTAGTAAATGCCAAACTAATCTGTTAGGGAACGCAAAAGGAAAATACAATTGCACAAACGTTCCACCCCGTTTACCCGCAATCTCATTTAGTTCATTTGAATTCACATGCATAAGTTCCGATCAAGCAGAATCTTTGTAATAGGTAAGTAACAATTTATTAGAAATAGACTTCTGAATATCATTTTGACTGTTTGGTACAAAGTAATTTTTAAATGGTTTTAACAGGGTGAGGCGGAAATAACTCCCCGATTTCTCCCTTCTTACTGTTTTGACATTAGTTGTCAGCTGTAAATTAGGAACTGGCTTAGAGTAGCAAGTGTTTTACCATTTCAGTAGCCACCATGGTGTGGAGAGGTGAGCATCGTGCTTTCGTGATAAAGGATAGTCAAAAATGATGACTATCTGATGAAGCTAGCTTTCATTTGTCTGGGAGTGGGAGCAAATTTAACTTTCGTTACTGAGCCTCTGAACAATCCAAGACAGATCAATGAAGGACATCTCCATAATGATAGAGGTTATGTTTCGTATGCTGTTGCAGAATTTTGTGGTTATTGCCTCATATTTTTTTGAAGATAACGGTAAAACAGTACGGTAACTTATGCCCGTTATGTGGATATTTTACGTAATTTTCTGTACCCAAAACTGGACGAGCATGAGAATTTGGCCGCGTAGTTCCAACAAGGGGATACCACAGACAACATAGCCAGAATATCGATGGACTCGCTGAAATTATTTGTTTCCAGAGCATCTAATCTTACTACGAGGTTACAATTCATGGCCAACACGTTCCCCAGATCAATCGCCTTGCGACTACTTTCTCTCAGGGCATCTTAAGACACAAATATACTTCGAATAAAGCATTGGCCCCGAGCAACCAAGAAAGTGATATTGCGATATTGCGACAATACAGCAAGAAATGACACGGAGGCTAATGAGGAACTTATAAGTGTGACTGCAGAAATGCATAGACAGTGAAGGTCAGCTTTTGGATGATATCATTTTCAAAAGGAAGTGATGGGGATGTGCAAAAAACAAAAACAAAATGGTAAATATTATTCAACCAAACTGTGAAATGAAATTTTGAATAACATATATCATTGCTTTATTATTTATGTTTGAAATTGGGGAGTTATTTCTGCCACACCCCTTGTATAATGGAACATAATCGCAAGTATAAAGATCCACTATTCAGCTTAATGAAGCAAAAAATAACGAACTCTGAGAAATTTTTTTAAGTGCTAGATAAACTGTTCGAACGGGTATATTTGAAATATTTGAAATTATATATTCTTTAATCACACTCAACACATTAATTTTTTTTTAAAAAAATATCTGATAGATATATGAAAAATTAGTTTCTTTACTAGTTACGATATATTTGCTGTTACATAATTCAAGCATAATTTTTTTTTACATTTATCTCGAAGCACATAACATCATATCCTGAAATGTACCTTAACATTTTAATGGCTACCAAGAAAACACTATTTTGTTATACTTTTCAGCATCCAAATCCAAAGTCAGTCGGCTTATGTGTGTATACAAACCTTTTAAAATTATTTTCTCGTTGTGATTATGTTTTGATTTATTACAGTGGTTTTACGGTTGTTATGGTCATGTAGCTTTTATTCTGCAGTCATACATTCGTTTAAGGATATTAACAATACGTTAATTTAAGCTTCCTTCGAACCCTAGAATATTAAATTTCTTATTCCTTTTAAACCCTTTGAAGTTCAATTTTTAAAGGAAATGTAAACTTGTTTATATATATATATATAATGTGTATGAATGAGGTGAATTGCCGTGTTTAATACGTTTATACATTAAGATTATTCAAATCGGACTGATACATGTACAATGCGTGTTACAATGCGAGATGGATTCATTCAGTACCCGTTAGGAATGGAAATGGGGTAACTGACTGTAGTTATTGTCCATTGATCGTATTTCCTTTTTCAAAGAAGTCAATGACTATGATTTCCTTTGCATCTCAAAAATTTGTCACCACAACTTTTTCGTCCAATAAGACCGTCTTCGGCTTTTTAATAGCAGATTCACCAGAAGCAATTCATTGTTTTGACTCTTTCTTGGTTTCCGGTGTATAATGATGAATCCAGGTCTCATCGACGGAGACGACTTGGCACAAATTGGCAGTGATAACTCGACGCGGCAGCTATAAGATTCCGCTTTGACAGCAAATGGTTGCATCTTCATCGCTTTTTTTTTCAAATATACAAATATATTAGTAATGATTTATAATTGGATTATCAAAAGTGATAAATTTCTAAATTAAAATTAACTAATTAATAATTATAAAAACTTCCGTTAAATTAGTAATTTTTAAAAATCTGAAAAAAAAAATTCGGTTTCTTTTTTTAAAGTTAAAGTTAACAGCCATAAAAGAAAACATCCTAAGTTTTTGATACAGTAAAAGTATAATAAGTATCCATCGCCCTGTTACGATAACCGTAGTTTGTTTATCGCAAAAGTCTCACAATGAAGTGAAGTTTAAAGCTCAAATCTGTATTTATTTCAGTCGTCTCGTTTCTGTTGCTACCTACTGAATACGACAGAAAAAAAAACACGGAGAATATGTTTTCGTATATTTTTTTGAAAAAGAAGCTAATATATCGTTGTATTGCAGCAACAGAGCAACCTTCGCGTGCATGTTTTAGTGACTTTAAATGCATTTAAATCGTGCGGTGACATGGACTTCTAGCTGCTAAATGGCGATACTATGTAAATCAGACTTTCAAAATCTTAGGCTGTCCTTTGTGTAGGCTGTTGACATCATTCTTTTTGTAAAAAAAGTAGCTGGAAATTTAGAAACAACATTTTTGGAGGCCCCTTAACTCATCGGGTGATTTCGTGTGGTTTGTACTCTCATCAAACAAAGACACCTTAACAGGAAAGATTTGAAAGAAGCACGCAAACAGTTATCGAATTCAAAGACTTTATTCAGCAAGCAGTTAAAATAAGTTGATAATAAGATTATTAGTTGGAACGTTTTATATGTAAAACCTGAATGTCTGTGTAAGTTTTAGAACACAATAATATCACTGCTTTTAATATATATATATATATAATAAATTACATGTAAATGTAAATAAACATCAATACAATAACGATAAGCAAGTTAAACATAATCTCAATAGTTAAAAAATAATATGAAACAGAAGAAATCCTTATTGTATTAATGAATAAAATACACACATACAGACTAATTCATATAAATATGCAAATAAAAACATTGTAAACGAAGACAAATGAATAAAAATGAACTTAAAAATTTAAATACAATAGAAAAACATAGTAAACTATAGAAATGCTCTATTAAAAGCAAATTAAACTTTGACATTTTTAAAAATTATCAAAAAAAAGACACTGATAAATTGAAAACTGAAAATTCTGACTATTGATAGAAAGCAAAAGAACGGAGTATGATGCATTTAATGTTGCAACAGGCTGTAAAATTACTATTAGGCTAAGGTATTCCTGTAAGTGACAAAAAGTATATCTGTAAATAAAAAAAAGTATATTTTCATCTTTTATTCCTTTAGACGAAGCAGTAAATGTTGAATAGTCATTTCTGATAGATTAATTAGTTACTTTTATAAATAAAATTTTTGACTGCATTTTAATGATTTAACACTGAGACATTTAAACCATTATCAGATATAAAGATTCACAGTAATATTCTACATGAAGTAGTCTTGAAACCGATACTTGCACACTGTTTACATTTTTAATTATACTTGGGTAGTACTTAAAGTACTATTTGTTGAAAATACAACTTGGCTATATTAACTGTTAAATTAGTTAAGAAAACAGTGAACTTAATTAAATGTTTAGTAATATTTACTATCAATTCACTGATCAGGGAATTCCAAAAAAAATTTCATTAATATTATTTACAATAATTTGATTTTAAACGAAGTTCACAAAATCAAGAAGCCTTTTATAACAAAAAAATGTTTTTAGTAAGGACAATTGTGAGAACTTTTATGTTACCTCCATCTTTCACACAAGATAAAACACTTTATTTGAAAAATTATCAATATGCTATTATGGCTAATGCAATAAAATATATTCGCAATTTTTTTCTCAATTTTATGTCGTTGCTTCAAATATAAGGAAAAGTAGTTTTCAATTAGAACTTCTTGACAATTTTCAATTAGAACTTCTTGACAATTTTCAATTGTAGTTTTGCTTTTTATGAAGCGCGCTTATTTAAAAGTCTAAATTAATGTTTCATTCGTAAGTAATACTAATTAATAGCATATTTCAGAAAGCTAAAATCTAAGCTTTTACTAGTTATTGAACAAAAATTTGTGAAATTCAAACTTCATAATATGCCGTTTATCCTTTAACGATTAGAGATCATTAAACGAAATTTTATGTCTCATAAGTAGAGATAATCTTCTCAAATATTTCAGATATAGTTTTATAACTAGAAGCAATCCATTACAAGCCACAATAGACTAATGAAGCTGTCCAATTTTTTAAAAGACGCATTTTTTATGCATGATTTACAATAACATCATTGATCAACCGTAACGAAACGTTTTTACGCACCAGGAGTTGTTACCATTCTGTCAGCTACGATTGCAATTTAGGTAAAAAACCGCGCAGGGATCAGTCATCAGAAGGTACTTTAACAAAGAAGTGTAACCAAATGCGAATTAACAAAACCGTTTTTTTTTTTTTTTTTTTTTTTTAGTTTTTTTACAAATAAGGTTTCTCTGCCATAACAGAGATGAGCAAATAACGAAAAAGAGCCTTAAATTGTAAGTTTAAATAAGCCAACTTTATGCAATACATATAGCAGTATTAATAAGAAATCATAAAGTAAAAAAATATATTTGTAGTTTACTTAAGCGTGTTTAAATCTTATGCTAAACACTCTATGTCAGACGCGACGCAGTGCGATCTAAGCTCGCCACAGAAAAGGAAACAGCTAATTTGTTATATAACTTTTCGAAACAAAAAAGAAAATAGAAACAATTTTGGAGATATGAAGAATATATAAATAATCGGATGACTGTAACAAAAAAGAAGTATAACAGATATTAATGAAAATAAAAGTTTTTCAAAAATTATATTAGAGAATGTGAAATAAGAGTGATTCTCTAAAGTATAATTCTTGATTAGTGATTTTCAATTCATTGTCTTTTGTTTACCCTGGTATTTTAGAATAAAGCGGTCGTTGTGTATTTCTGAAATCCTTGGAAATCCAAGAAATGCGCCATATTTTATTTAAATACATTTTAATCCAAATTTCTACAATACAGCGATATATATACATACATATATTAGGAACTTATTAAAGTTTTTTGATACGTTATTCCCAAACAAGTGAAGCAAAAATATTTTTTGTGACATTGTGTTTTAAACATATATTCGAATTTTACACAAAATTTTCAAAACGCAAAATGGGCTTCTATTCACTAAAAATTGTGAGAAATAGAACAAAAAAAGGGGGATATAATTTAAATGCTTTTAAAATTTTATTGAGAAATAAATAATAAAATTCGTTCAAATGGAGAATTCTCATAAATGTAATGAAAAATTATTGCTAAGAATTAAAATAGAACGATTTCGAAAAAGCAAAGATAATTTGATCACTCAGTCGAACTCTCCTGTCATGAAAATATACCGCTGCTTAGAATGCCATTTCAGATTTCATGTACGAAAAAATTGCTTTATATTATTATTGAAAAATAATTAACAACTACATTATTAAATTTAGATTGTTATTTTGTAAAAAGACTATTATTAAACACTAAAGTTAATTTTTTTATATTCCTCCGTTTCCCGAATTGAGAGAGATTTCTAAGAATTCAGATTAGTTAAAATTCTACTTAGAGAAGAAACTTAAGTGTGAGGATTTGAATAGTTTCATTAAATGTTTTAAGTACCTGGAACCCAACTACTACGTGTGTTACTAAAAAAATTGCTTCAGGCCTACATGAGAACTGTAAGCTTATGTTAAGGATTGATTTCTCCAAACCTTAATTAAAATTAGAACTTGGATTTAAAAAAAAAAAGACTGTCAAAAATTCAGCTTATTATAAATAATATTCGAAATTTATGTGATGGAGTATTAAAAATTCATCCAACGAGTTATCAGTAACTTATTTATGAAACTTGCAAACATTTTGAAACTTTATAAAGAAATTTGTACCAGACATTAATGACAAAGATTAAAAAAGTTTTAAATATTTATTTACGATTATTTTACGTAAATATTTTATTTAAATTTGTTGTTCTTAAGAGATTAATTGTTCTTTTAAATTTTTTGACATTTACGTAATAAAGTTATTTAATGTTATCACAAAAATTCTCGAGATACTTTAAGGAAATTTCTTTGCAGTTGATATTTTCATCGAACATGCCATCGAAGCAAAGTTTGCGAAATCTTATCTTCCGATTTGTGTCACAAGGAAAAGGTTTAAAGTTGCAATGTTACAAATACGTCGCAAATCAGAACTTTCCTTTTCATTCTATTCATTTCCGTATTCATTTTGAGAAAAACCATTGACTTAAACTGAAATAAGAACAATTTAGATATTAAATTAAATCTTTGAAAGTTATTTCCGTCAACAACCTTTTGAAGTTTTCGAATAATCTCTTAATTTCTTTTTATTCTACTGATTGGATATGCGGCGCTTGATTTATATCTAATATTTCATAACAATACAAACGATGTTCGTTGCAGCAATAAAAAATTATGAAATACTCCAGGGAAAAGAATTGAAAAATCTCACATGTTTATTTAAAGATAAAAAATGATATTACTCACGTGTGACATCATTATACCATGGTGCAGAAAACTAACTTAATCGGAGTTACAATTAGTAAAAATCGCATTTCCCCACACCAGTTGTGTTTTAAGTATCTTAATGTCTTAGAATTTCAATCTGTATGTTATCTAAAGAGATCAATGAATTTCAAGTATCCATGGAAGTGAACGTAAATAATTGTTTTCTTACTATACAGTATACAATACAGTTCATTTAATCAAGCTCTTGAAATGAGAAAAATAATAATGCCACGTAACATTAATATCTATGCTGATTAATAAATCGCTTAAAATGAAAACACGTGCATTCGAACTTAATTTTTAGCAAGCTATATTGTGTCAGCTCCAAAAATATGAATCTTTATGAAATATGTATTTCTATAACAATGTCTCTATTATCGTTATAGTAATTTATTTTACATCACAGGCTATCATAAGAATTTTCTTTTTCAAATGTCGAAAAAGCCACCTTATAGCTCAATAACAAAAAAAAAAAATAATAGTAATAATAATTAGTTATTTTTTCATCAAATTATTTTTCTGTTAAGTTTGTATTTAAATTTGAATCACAGCATGTTTCCATAGGATTTAACAGGAAGGAAAACAGACATGAATACAGATTTACTGTGAAATATAAAAAAGGGTATATATTAAAGGCGAAGAACAATTTTTAAACAGCTCAATTATTTTACTTCGGATAATTATAATTTCCTAAGATATTGTTTTAGCTCTAAGTTTCAATTAACAAATAAGTAGATAAACATAAGAGTGATTGTAATTTTTTTGTTGTTTATATCAGGAATATGAAGCAAAAGTAATGGAAATTACACACATTTTTGGATATTTTCTTTTAAATTTAAAGCTACCCAGAACAAAATATTAAATTTTGTCAAACGTACTCATAATCTTCTATTATTACTAGCATATCATTTTAAATATTTTTTCTTCCTGTTTTATTCACGAATTAAAATTTTCTTAAATTCCACTACTTTTCTTAAATTTCAAAGATCCTCATAAAGAGAAATGAATCAGAAACTTCCATATTTTTATAGACTTGACCCTTCACAACATTTAATTGGTCTTTTAAATCAAAACTATTTTCGAATGTTCTGATAAATAGTTTTAATATGAAATACTTGTCTTTATTTAAAAAACAGAGAGAAAAATGTGTTAAAATAATATGAAAGTAATATTTATCGTAAGTCTTCCCTCTGTATTTGTATCTTCTGATAATGAGTGCACCTAGTTATCATATAACATTTAAAAGTAGAATATACAACGATGTATTCATATATATCTTTCAAACATGCTTGACACATTAGGTATGCAAAATTCAATAAATTCTTTCAATCACCAAAACGTTCGCTTTTAAATCTTTCATTTGTATGGATAAATAATTTCTCTGTGATCAAAAGTAATCTTTTTAAAGGGAAATAATTTATTAATTATTTAGAATTATCTACAATTTTCTCGGCAAATCACTGATTTAACTTAATTTTTGTTTCGATTTACTCATTGCAACTTAACTAGAAATCAAAATAAACTTACCCATTGTGTAGCTTAATTTTTTTTAATATCCTGTGGCAACTGTTTTTACTTCTGACAGATTAATAACGTGGACTTGAAACGGAGCGGTTACTACAAATTGCGCGTATCTCTTCACAACACTTTCTCCTAGCATCGTACCATCACCCGAAAACCCGTCATCGATAGAGTTGAACCCAGGTCTAACTGCGGCTCGGCAACCTCGAGGAAGTTAGAGGAATTTTTTTCGGTCTTTTTTTTTTATTTTCTTTTTTTCTCTCACTCTTGCGTGCCCTCGGGGTTTCTAGCAGTAGTTACGGGGGTTGTGAACGCACAGAACTCACCAAGTGAAGCAGGTCTCCTTCCTTCCTTGTTTGTGGCCTATTTCGTTCTATTAGATTTGCTTTCAGGTGCAACCACAGGACAAACTATTCATACAGTGGCTTGTTTTGAAACACACATGAACTTTATTACGAAAGTCTCGGTTGAACAGCAGTGGCCAATAAAGCCTGGAACTCAGTTTTAATTATTGATGTGTGTCTGAGACATTTCCGCTCTGAATACGTATTACAAAATAACCTTACTCTCTATTAGTTTTTCGATGCAACTAGCTTCATGAACCATCTTAAAATTAAATCATTTAATCATAGCTCTTCTTCCCATATAACAATTTATTTACATCGTCAAAATGTGTTCAGTATTGTTAAATGAACTTGAGTATTCAAATATTGTTAAATGAACTTGAGTATTCAAATATTGTTAAATGAACTTGAGTATTCAAATATTGTTAAATGAACTTGAGGAATAACAATGTTTACTTTCATAAGCTCTTTCTTTTTTCTGTTCAATTGTATGAAAATGTTACATCTGTAGGCAGGAATCACGGGGAATAAGTTTGGAAAAGAATTTATATTACACATTAAAAAAATGCGTAGATACCTTAATCTGACTTCGAATTGGAAAAGAATTTATATTACACATTAAAAAAATGCGTAGATACCTTAATCTGAACTTCGAATACTTTTGAATTCTTCGCATTCTGATTGCTATTTAGGGAATTAAAACATTTAATGCGTACCTTGTTATTAAGATATTATTAGAAGGATAAATTCTTTTCTCGGTTAAGCAGAGATTTTTTTTCCATTAGCATTTTATTTCTGAAAAGTCTGAAACAAGTTATATTTTTTCCATGATATATTGTGAAAACTCGTAAAGTACTTTTAATCCATTGATTTGGATTACTGTTTGTTTCGAAGAAGCATTGCTTGAATCGAAAACGTGTCATTTTTTTTTTTATGAAAATTCTGATATTTATATATTGAATGTTGTTGGTGACCTTTTAATCATTATGAAAAAAATAATTTAACTTAGGCTATTAAAAATTAATTTTCATTACTACGAAGTTAAAAACTAAAAGTAATTCAATTTTTTTCACATTTTCTTGAGTTAAACAAACGTTGGAACAATTCACATGTGTATAAAATTCAGTAATATTTTTAAAATGTATATCTACGTAATATTTTATCTACGCTTTGAAGGACAGAACTAATTTTATTCAAGGAAAGAAACTATTAACCTTTTAAAGGAAGAACGAATTTTATTCAAGGCGGGAGATCTTAAAAAGCAAAAACAAAATGACAGAAAGTGTAGTTACCGCAATCCCCGGGAAATGTATATATAATGACTCTCTGTTTTTGTCAGTTCAGAAAAAACGAAAATTTTCCATGTTTCTTTCCTTTCTCTTGTAACCAAGAAACCGGTTCTTACATAGAGGGGGTAAGGTCTTAAATACCGCAGGGCACTCATTAAACGTAGTATATTTGCAGTAATTTGATATTAGGTTTTTTTTCGTGTTCTTTTAAATAGTTTCCTAGAAAAGTGTCTTTGATGTTACGAATCAGTTATTCAGTTTTCAAAACAGATTTTATAGCATAACAATTTTTATTGCTTATTTTATACTTTTGTTTGTTTCGGAGTCTTCTCTTCTGCTAGACAATTTACAGTTGTCCTCGTCTTGTGTCGAAGAATCTGAGCTAAACACGGAAAATTTTTTCAGGCAGAAAAATTTCATACAAATTTGTGACTTTATAACACAGTATTTACTAGGTTCCCAAGACCCTATTGTTTTAGTTGGATCACTTTTTGCGTACCAGATCCACTTTTCAATTTTTTATCGTTTGCTTTAATTTTAATTACATGTAGCTGATATAATATTCGATTTAATAATTTATCGTTTGCTTAAATTTTAATTACATTTAGTTTAACTATATTCATTTTTATAACTTATCGTTTGCTTTAATTTTAATTACATTTAGTTTAACTATATTCAATTTTATAACTTATCGTTTGCTTTAATTTTAATTACATGTAGCTGATATAATATTCGAATTAATAATTTATCGTTTCATTTAATTTTAATATCGGATAAGTTTACTGTTATCCATTTTTCAATATTTCATCGTTTACTTTATTTCTTATACTTAATTGGTAAATTTAATAATAATTATAAAAAGCGCGCCTTAGTTGGCTAAATTTGTTATTTGAAAAACTTTGCATTGAACTTTTTAAGATTTTTTTAAATGTGTTTGTAAAATTCAGAAATATTCCATAAATGCATAGATTTTCCTTTTAAAATGTAAATCTCAAGAAACCATTTTTTAGTAATACATTCTAAGAGAAAATTTAGATAACCATATATATAATTAAAACAGGATATTTTGTGCCATAAAAAATAAATCAATGCACACCGAAATTATTATTAAAGATATCTCTAAAATGTTGAAAAGATTTGTTTAAATCAAAGTTTAAGAAATGCATTAAAAAGAAATTACTCTTAACCAGATTCTATTCATTACTTTCAAGTCAGTCTTCACCTTATGTCGAAGAATCTGAGCCAAATTTGGAATATATTTTCAGGCAGAATTAAGTCCAATTTTCGTATAAATTGATGTTGCTGCAATATTCATCTGAGCTGCTGGCCATGCTGAATGCAATACCAAGGCGGACAGAAGGTAATAAAGTTAAATTTATTAGATAGATAACACACAGTGCAAAAGTGAAATGATTAAAAATATAGCCTTCTGCGGAGTGAAAAAGATTGCAAAATCAGTATTGAGTGTTGCCACCACGGTTGACAATTCTATTTCACCTTGGCATTGAATGAAAGAGGCTTCAGATGTCTTGTAGATATGCAAGTCTATGCTGCATACACATGTTGCCAAAGTTGATCTAGTGTAGTTGAGAATGGCTTATGCCGAACTGGTCATTCCTTAATCTTCGACCAGATATGTTTGATATGCGATAGATCAGAACAGGTTGGCCAAAGCAGTAAAACAATCTGAAGGGCGAATAATGCTTGAATTTGTCATACCACATGTGGTGGTGCATTGTCCTGTTGGAATATGACCGCAGAAATGTTTTGAAGATAAGGGGGGTGGGGACAACAGGATACAAACCTCAGAGTTATATTGCTGGCTCTTAATTGTACAAATATTGCATACTACGGAAATGTGGAAATGGAATCCAGTACATTTCTAAACTATAATATCAGGTGCAGGACTAGTATGGAGATACATCAGACAAAAGTTAAGCAACCTCTATCAACAGTATCTCCAGATACTAATCAACTATCGTGGTGTTACAGATAGTAGCTTGATTTGTCTGAAAAGACAATGACGTACCATTCGATTGTTCATTTCACCCGTTCAATGAATCATCTCATACGCAAACTCTCGTGGTCTTAAGACAAAGGTAATCGCAGCAATGTACATCTTGTGATACATTTCTCTGTCTGTGAACGACTTTGAATAGTGCATGCAGACATTGATTATTGAGCATCAGACTGTATTTGTTGTGATATAATTCCTGGAAAAACAGAGCGATTCAGCCCTGTCATGTGCCTAATATGCCTATTGTTACATGTATTGGTGCGACGAGGCGAGTACACTAGGTACGGTTGGTCAATCGTAACCTCTTGCGTTCATCGATTACAGATCTGCATCACTGTTGTTTAGATACCCCTGACACTATTTTTTTGAAAAGATAGCTCACATTCTCGATAGGAAATTTTTTCTTCGGTCAAACTCAGAAACGTGATCAAATAAGGCTAATATTCTTCTTGAAGGAATACTGAAGCTGCTGACGTAAAACGATCGTATGAAAAATCAAATTCAATACTCCAAAACGTCTTTCTCTTCTTCCTCTATTTTCCACTTGATGATAAGCTACAAGCGATCATGATGTGCATCTGATTTGAAATGCTAATTATTTGCATATTCCGTCTCAGTATATGCAAAGTGAAAATTTCATGCGATTAGGATTCTTCCTTCATACTGTTGCATTTTGTTTGGTTAGCAACAAAAATTGAAAAATCGTGTCTTTAAAATTGTAAGATATCCATTGTTACATTTTCTCCTCTAGAAAGTTTAAAATTGAAAACTCATTTAGAATTACAATATAGCGGAACGTAAAATATATTTTGATTCAGAGAAAAGGAATGGACTTTTGAACAGAAATAAAGTTCAATAAGTTATTCTGCTGTCTATAAAATAGTGAAGCAAGAATACGTGAAGGCAGAATATGATTACGGCTTTTCTCTTTAACAAGACTGTCCAAAACCATCGAACCGAAAGTTTTCAACTCCGTGAAGGAAGGGAGACTTGTCCTTGAATGCCGGCGGTGTTTCAAACCCTTGACAAATGTGTCCGAAGAATTATTAACCGGATAATTTGGTTTGCAATATGTAAATGGAATGACCGAATGCTTCATTTTGGAAGGCAGAGAAATTCTTTACCCTATTATATATCAGAGAGAATTCTTTTTTTTTATCTTTATAAATACTTCAGATCAAAGTTTTCTAACTTTTGCGTGGACTGATTGTTATTTAGTTTCAATTAAATGTATTATGCCATGTTTAATTATTTGACTATGTATAGAAAGATTTGTCAATTTCCAAAACTGTTGAAGAGTATCATAGTAAATATCCAATTTAGAAACAGTTTTGACATTTATTGAATTATTTTGTTCCAAACTACCTAAACTGTAAAAATTCATCATCGTATCTATAAATTTAAATTTTTTTTAATAAACTAAAAATCCAAAGTTAGTTAAAAAATCTGCATCTATTATAGGAATGGAAATATCGGCGATGATGAAACCCAATTTAAATTTTTTTCTAAGCCCGGAACTTAAATCGGTTGATTTAAAGCCATAAGTTTTAATTTTTGAGTTATTTGTAGTAACATCTGACTTTTATTTATGTGTTACCTTGAGGTGGTTGAATACATGAACAAGTGCTACAAGTATGTCAACTAAAAATTTCAAATTAGTGCATGCGTCAAACACAAGTATCTTTTGAAATTTTTAGCTCATATTCCTCTTCTCGAAATTTGTTTTGAAATAGCAACAGAATTTAGTTTTCCGAGTTGAAGGAACTCATTTATGAGCCTTTTTCAGATACGCATTATGATAAAATCAATATGAAGGATTCGTATTATTTTTAGGAGTAAATGTGCGACGCTTGCTCCAAAAACGATTACGTTTATTAAAGTTCTGATTGTGGCGCTTAAGAATTAATCAGTTAACTTGAATAGTCATTGCTTCTATTTGCTGGAGAGAAACGGAAAGAACGTCATTTAACTGATCATTTTTGTTTTGTGAGGTCGTAAAATCTAATGACTTGTGAATTAGATGTGACTTCACAAGTTTTGTATGCTAATTGAGCTAATTGTGTAAAGTTCTCGGTTGAAGCAGAAGCAGAAAGAATTGCTTGAACATTTTAACCTACAACCACTTCACCATTTCATTCGAAGATTTTTAGGAAATCTTCTATTATTTTGTTTAGAGAGAGAGAGAGACGGATTTGTGTGTGTGAACAAAATAATAGAAGATCAGTTGGGTAAGCAAGGTAATCTAGTTTTTTTTTTTTTTATCTCCAAGAAGTATATCAGAAAGTAATTTTTTTTTATTTGTTGAATTTCAAAGCCTTGAAACTCCGAAACTATTCAATTTTTGAAAGCTACACATTTGTCTGTTGTCGAAGGAGGAGGAGGAGGGGTAAAGAACAATACTTGAAACGTAGGCTAAAGTCTATTAACCAATATTTGCAATTTAGTTGGAGACCTTAGTCTCATAACTGTTATTTGTGTGAGCTCAAACGTGGTTTCGCACTGTTTGGTCCATAAAGCAGTGTTTGATTTCTAGCTTGGAGAAATTTCTGTCCTATTTTATTTACTTTCGATATTTCCCCCGAATCATTTATTTTAAATACCAAAAGAAAGAAACCACTAGATATTTACAACAGATTCTCTTTAAGGTACTAGGGGAGAAATAGTCAGGGGGAAATGGATTAGTGACACGTGATAAGATACTTAAAAGATCAGTTCAAAAGGATAATAGATAAAATCAGTGTCTTGGGAGAGGGGTTATAGCGTTCTGCAGATAGCGGTTACTACTGTTGCTTGTAGTGATCTGTAGGAAAGATTGATCCTCATAAGGGCTCTTTGTCCTACAATATACTTGTGCACACATTTTTTTCATCACTTCGCCAAAGTGGAGACCTAGGACTGGAACATTAGATGGTAGCACAACCTAGGAATACTGATTGCATATGCTCTCGACGCAAAGCACTTGCCTCTGTGTTTCTAAGACAAGAGCATATAAATTACGACAACTGATATTCTGGCTCAAATGAATGGGGAGCGGTTGAATATCACTTGCAGTAATGGCTGAAAAAGAGACCTTTTCTTGAAATATCATTCGGAATTCTTCTCTTCGAATCATTACGATACGATAGAAGAGGGGAGTATGCGATGGGTTTCTTCTCCAGCAACACCAGAAGTTAAAACATCATAATAAGCAGCCTGAGAAGGATGTCTCTTTCAGCCTGCTTGTGAAAGAGTTGCTAAAAGCGACCGGTCTTCTTTTCTTTGTCCCAATGGCCAAGGGTTCGAAACGCCATCGGCACTCAAGAACAACTTCCTCCCTCTCCACAGTTTAGAAAACCATATAACTCCAAAAGAACATTATTGTCAGAGAATTTTTCTATCCGAAGAATGTTTTGAGATGGGTCGACTTCTTTAATTTTACGTGAAGGCATCTTTGAATAAAAATTATATATATATATATATATACGTTGCAGCATTGTGACTCGGAAAAATAGCATTTTTTTTCACACATCTGTACGAATAAATGTCGAACGAGAAACACAGAATTTTACATAAGTGGTAGAATTCGTAATTTCGAGCTACATTCAAATTACAAGAGTATTATCTGAGATCATATAATACTCTATTTTGGAACAAAAATGTGAAATAAAAAAATGATACTAGCTTAGAAGAGATTGTAATGGTATCTTAATATCCGTCTCGTCTATCAGCTTGAAGTTGATCATAAGACCTAAATTTCACTTAAAAGCATACACCGATTAATTATAATAGTCAGTAATATCAAAAATATTTTTCTTTACATCTCAAATAAAGGGGATGCTGTCCACGGTTAATATCTTAATTCGAATACTTACTTATGTATTCTATGAAAGAATTCCCTTACCGGAATAAGGTACTAGTTTTTGCCCAGATTGTTTTGAAAGTGTGGAGTCGAGATCTCATCAAATCGGCTTAACACCGCAAAATACTTCCAGACACATCTTTTTATTACCATAATCTTAATTATTCCTTTTCTATTATCTGTTGATTTTATATGAATTACTTATATTTATTCACTCCATTTCCGAAGTTTATTTAATTATCACCACGTTTCATTTGATTGAGAAGAAGCTCGGTACTTAAATATAAAATCAAAAAGAAACCCAAAAATGTAAGTTGAAGGGAAATAAATTGAAAATATAGTAAAAGGTTATAAGGTGACCTTTAAGTGATGTATCCTCAGAAAGCTAAGATTTGTACAAAAATATACAATGAACTATTATATGTTAATCACTACGAATTAAAAATATCAGTACTATATTGCTCTATTTATGTTAATATTGAAAGATTGAGAAGTTTGTTTGTCATCTCTATTAGCTTTAACTCAGCTTTTACATGTGTTAAACAATCATTTGAAATAAATGACGAATTCCATTCCGCATTTGATGTATCTTGCGAAATTAACTCTTGAAGTGTTTTACAGTTGCACACGTGATGGATTTTATTCTAAAAATGTGACAGCTGTTCAATTCTATTTTGAAACATAGGGCATCTCAGATTAAAATGATGAATTTAGATTTTAAAGCACTTGATTTCATAACTTCAAATCGTTATTATTTAATTAGGACAAATTAAAAAACAAGATCTAATGAAGTATTTAAAATTAAACATTCTAAACATATCGGACATCGGTAGTCAAATATAAGAGTAGTGAATTTAATGGAAGTCCATATTGAGTTCATCTCTATTCTATTACACTGTCGCGCTTAATAACAAGACATTTCTGCTCGTCTTAATTAGTCTATAATATGCTGGGTGAGAAACAAGTCACAATTCATATCTCCACTCAAAATTGGAATAAAATTTCTCACCTAGAAATTATTGGAAGTAGCGCGGCTTAAAAGTCGATAAACATCTTCATGAAGATGACTCATAAAGAATGTATCTTAAATGACAGATAACATTACTAAGGTATCGTTTTGAATTGTTGTATATTAATAAGTATCAAAATAAATTTGTCACTGATTTATAATTTAGTTTTGATTGCTGTAGCATTGAACTATCACAGTCAATGCGAACTGGATATACTGTGGATACTGTTCAAACAAGATTTGCTCCCGGTTAACTTGCTTTAAAGAAAGCGAAGATGGTATCATCATCCTGAAAAATTATGGCGAAGATCTTTTGAGATGTGAAGGGTGGCATACTGAATAATACTACAGTGAGTTACCTCATTCCCATTTTTAACTCGGGAACCTTTTTAATTATCCTCTTTTACATAACCTTATATTGTCTTCATAGTTATCATTGTCATGGTTGCCTTGTTACAAGACTATAGATTACATATACGATCTAAACTTTTACTACAAGTTTTGCATTCTCATAATAAATTAAGTCATACAGAGATTGATCGTAATAAAGAATGAATCATTTCAATATGGTCACGCATTCGATTTTCCTGACTTAAGAAGTTTCCTTCAATCAATACGTACGTTATTTTCACATTTTTTTCATATAATTTGGAAATTTATTTAATAACTGAATTTTAGTCGTTAGTTTTTTTCTTATAAGATTCGTATCTTCTGTCTAGACACAGATTCCGGATAGCGTAATATATATATATATATATATATATATATATATAAGAATTTTTGTTTGAAATATTGTTTTGAGAAGAGATGTTATTTTTCCCCTTAATTTTCTTCAAATTCGACTATTTAATCTTTCTTGCAGTGAATATGCTCTTTGTACTAAATCACAATTACAAAATGAACTGTTTGTTGATTTTTGTTCATCTATAGACATGCTCTAACGGATAATTTCCTATATATATATATATAAATAAATAAAGTTGTGCTCTACATTCATGTAAGTGTTATGTATTAAAGAATTACTGATGAATTTTGTGCTAATTTTGTGTCGTATAGAATACAATCAGTGTCTAAATTAAAAATTTAACGTAATACTTTGAAACAAATTTCACTTTAAAGTACATTTTACCACGGTACATACTCTGAAAGTCAATAAAAAATCGCGCCTAAGAAAATTCAAGCCGCAACCTTGAACCTTTGCAGGTAGCAAATGATCTGAAATTCGCATGATCGCGCATGCTCACACCATCAGAAAAAGTTACACAATCCTGAAATTGTAGATTTCGTCTGAACGTGAAAAACTCAGAGTAACGCAAGAACGTGTAAGGAAGATGAATAGCTCCTTTTAGACGGAAGACGACGATCTAAACAGTACAGGTCTAAGGCACGTAACTGTTTCAGTAATTACTCAGCTGTTCTGATTTTAAAGTAGCTGGTAATTATCATATGGATCTTTGTAAGTATTAAATTTCATTTGTATATAAAGCTTCTTTCATGGTGCGATAGTTTCAATAATCGTGAATGTGTATTTTATGTATATCTGATATCAATGTTTAGTCATTGCTCCAACTCAAAAAATTTACAAACTGCAATACATATTCTTAATGCATTACACATTTAAAGTCAATATTCAAGAATTTCTTTTCATTTGATTGATTGCTTGCTTATTTACGTCGCACTCAGAAGGAACACGAAGGCTATTTGCGACGTACCTCTAAGTTTTGAGCCTGTGTTTAGTGACGAGAACGACACCAGAGCTTGTAATCCCCCTCTCCAAACTTCCATACGACGCCAATTCATAGATTTAACGTACATTTTCCCTGCTACAAGTTAGATCTTTAGTGGCATCAGAACTGGAGCCCACGACGGAAACAAAACTGGCCTCGAGCTCCGGACCATAACTACTCGGCTACCACAGCCGAATAGTTACTTTTTAACTATTCGGTTATCTTATAATAGCCGAATAGTTATTATAATAACTATATCTTCGTGTAATAACTATTTTATCTCGAATTAAATTTCGAACATAAAATATATGAAATGCAGCATTTATATTTTTTTAAAAATAAAAGTGTTTTCTTTTTTTTATTTTTTAATCCAGAATATTTAGATGGAAATTAGATTTATTGCTTGAATGCCTAGCATTAATCATTAAGTACTAAAGAAAAAATTTCCCTTCTTGTACAAAAATTTTAATTCGTTGTTAAATATTTTGGCACTAAAAGTTACCTTCTTGTAAAGCGATTATTGACAAAACGTAATTAATCGCTCTAAAATGAAGACGATTAATAAAAAAAATTACAATATTGAACTAATTCTATAATGAAGCAGTACTTTAAATTGAGAAATATATCTTATAAGTTTGGAGTTTAATCTATAATTTGTTGCAAATAACTTTTGAAAAATGACTTGCCATGCATGTGAATTAATTTTTTTCCATTGCCAGTGAAGCATTTATTTTAAAGATGACCGTTATAATTGATGTCTATATGAATGATGAAAAAACACTGAATTTCAAATTAGAGCACAATAGAATAGAGAGATTTAGCCCATCTTTATGCTCAAAAAATCCAATGAAGATGTGTACTTTTATGTACGTTTCGCAAGTCTAAAATTTCTTAGGTAAAGGTATAATTCTTTTTCCAAGGAAACAGAATGAAGTTACTTTGCTAAGTGACATGAAGTTTTTGAAGAAATAGATATTTTATAAAATTTTACGATTTATTATATATACTTTCGTTCTGTATAGAAAAACTTTGCTAAATTTACCTACGTATGCATATATTTTTAAAAATTTCTTCAAAAAAATGTAAAATCACTTTACTTTCAGTCAAGAGCAAATTTTATAAAAGTTATCCGTTGAATAAATAGTAGTTGGTTTTGTGATTTTAGTAACTTAGGTCAATTTTATTTAATTTGAGGGATGATTTCATTACGTAATTTTTGAAATATTGTAGAGAGGTGTGGAAGTTAGGGGAGGGAGATGCCAACTCAGGTGTTATCCTCATCACATGATCGAGGTTCATAATTACAAGGTCCACCATTAATAGCCTTCGTGTTGCCTTTAACAATTAATGCTTCTAAGGAAGAACGTTAATAAATAATGAAATTAAATTAAAGACAAATATATCTGGTCGTAATTAAGTTTTGATGTGTGTTTTCTACTGAAATGGAAAAAGGAATCTTTACTAAATTGATACCTAATAGTTATTTCAAAATTTCTTACAGATACCTGTATCTACTCCATAAAAATTCAGTTTTATTTGAAAAATCGATCATTTGAGTGAATAGTGTACAAATGTGTATTTATTAAGTGTTATTTCTTTAACTGTTATATGTGTGTTTTAAAATTCTACTAATGCGTATGTAAACCAAAAAAAAAAAAAAAAAAAAAAAAACCCAAAAGTTCCCCCCCCCCCTTCTCTTTTTTTTCAGTTACCAAATCGAAGGCCAGTTCACGATTAAGAAGATTGGTATTTTTCATTAAAAGGGGAAAAAAACACGCTTGAATGTCCTTGAAAGAAATATTTCTCTCTGCATAATTACCCGCTTCCCAGAGGCAAGAGTATACCAAACTTTGCCTCTAATTCTTGTCACGAAAACTTGAAGGGCAAAAAAAAAAGTAATAAAAGAAGAAATGAGAAGAATCCTGTTCCCACCTTCGAGCAAAATACCACTTTACGCAATTCGAAGTATGAGTCGGTGGAACGTCTAAATGATTTATAACTTTCCATTACTATATAGGATAACTTAAGGAGACAAGCATTTCATGTCAAAAGGAATTATACAACGTGTTATAGCGATATTTTACTAATTTAGATTGCTCAGTATATCATTATTAAGCTTTACTACATGCCATTACTTACGAAATCAGTAAGCGGTTGTTTTCAAATGACTTCTCCGACTTGTCCATAGTCCCCGTTCATTGAATTTATACAGACCAATCAATGTAATAATTTACTCAGATAGTTTATAATTATATCAGTTTTGTTTTGTTTACAAATTTTAATATTTGTTCTAAGACAACCAAATAACTCGAAGGTACCTCATCAGAGTTACTAGAAAACTGAATTAATCCTTTGACTACGCAATTTTTTTTTATAATATCGTTTCAAAATTACGCATTTTTATTACATATTTGAAATCTACATATATTTGGGAATTTAAATGTATGTAGTATAATTATGTTTCAAATATAATATTAAATATTGATTTATATCATATTAACAGATGTTGAGCAAAATAGATTTTTAATTTAAAAAAAAAATCATTTTAGACACCCGGGGCAATAGCCGGATAAGCAGTCAGAGGGTTAAAATAATTTTGAGTTTGTATGTATATATGTTGTGGTCGCGAAAGCCTAGTAGTCATGGTCAAGAACTCGAGGGTCGGCATTGTTTCGCCGAGGCACAGTTTCGAGTCCTTTTACCATTAAAGACTCTCCTTGTAGCTTGGCTGATGCACGTTCAATCTGTTGAGGCTTCAAATCCTCCCGTAGGAGTAGTGTATAAGTTAGTAGGAGTTACCAGCTCAGGTGTCGTCTAAGTCCCTTGACCAATGTCTAACACCAATAGCACTACGCCAGTAGCCAGTCACTTCCTTTTCACCCACTGAGCAGTGAGGTCGTTTGTTAACTTGATCTAGCTTTCGGTGAAATTTGCGATTTCTCAACGGGGCGTCTACTTGAGTTTCCGGTTTGTTTCTTCGAGCGTCTCCGTGCTCGTGTTCAAGGATCTTCTTGCCATTTCTCGGCATTGAATTTTTTCTATCCAGTGAGGGTTCCATATAATTACGTCTGCTGGATTTATTCAGGATTCTTCGAGTTTTTCCGAGTTCCATTACTTGTAAGTGTAGTCATTATTTGTTATTTTCCTCTGCCTAATATATGCCTAATTACAAACTTGCCACTCTTGATATTAATTAAACATAATAATGTTATCAATGTCACTGTATTTGGGACATTAGAATGTGGAGAATATTCTGGAGAGTTGCCCTGAATCGCACAACTTTTGGAGCTTGTTCCAGCCGATCCGACTAGAAAAAATATGAATTTTTACAGGAAAAACTCCTATATTTTGATAATTTTTTGCTTAACTGGGGAGATTAGAGAATTATAGAACTAAAAGGGAGGGGGGGAATATTAAGTTATATTCTTTTTTAAGGTATTCAATGATATTCTGTGTAAAGAAAGAAGCAAATATGAAATATATGTATCGCATTCTGAGAAAGTAAATATAACTACAGAGTTAAGTTAAATTAACATTCTAACCGTATCTTATACAGCTTACTTACTTAAATTTACTTTACTTAAATTTAAAAAGCTTTCTATTTATTATTAATAAATTATATTTCCCTCCTCATGATGATTTTGATTTTATATTAAAGGAAATTTCTGTTTAGAAGTTATCGAATCATAATTGTTTCCAGGCAGGAGACTTCATTGTGAGATGTCCCATCTTGAACTATGATTTTGCTGGTTCATTTCACCTTATACCATAATTTAAAATCTAAAATATACCAGAATTGAATCTTAAATTTGTGGCTCATTGAGGTAAAGACAACCCAGATATTTCCCCCCTTCCTGATAGCATTCTTTTTTTGGTGGATAAATGGGAAGTTTTGGACGGGGAACCTCTGAGAGATCCCGGTTTGTGGGTGTGCATCTGCGTTGTGATTTAAATACTTTCGAATTTTATATAAGAACTAAATACGGCATCAGTAAGTTTCTGAAAATTTTTAAAAATTCCTACCCCAAGTTTATTCAAACAGTAGAGTTAATTCGTAACTCTGATAAGTTGGAGGAATTTACAATTTTTCTGATTTCAACCCACCGGTTGATCGCCATCAAATCCTTTAGTAAACGATAGGTCCTTGCTGTTCTAGTTTGCTGACAGTAGAACAATAAATTAAAAATTCTTAGAAATAATATAAATATATTCTTAAAAGGAAAATATTACATTATGTTAAAAATTATTATCTTCTGGAAAATTCATAACCTACAAATACAATATAAAAAAGAAAGATCTTTGCATAAAAAGAAAATCTCTTGAGGCTGTAAGCACGAGGCCTAGGAATACTTCACTACCAATAATGAAAACTTAGGGCTGAAGTTCAGGGTTGCTGTTTTAAGTCTTTGATCTCTCGAGCTCTTGATCTCATAATTCCTGCTTCGTCCGATTATTCTTTCGAGCAGATATGTGTATTTTTAATACACTTCCTTTTCTGGAAGTCGAATGAAACTTTTAATTTAAATTTTGAAGAATATCCGACTCCACTGGTAGTTTCTAGCAAAGAGGTATCTTTGGTATTTAAAAGTCTTAGCGTTGGAAAAGCACCATACGTTGTCTTTTTTAACTATGGAATTTGGAATTTTATATATATCTGAATTTCCAAATCTTTTAGTTAAATTTATCAATTTATGTATGCCATTTTCCTATTTTCCAAATAATTTAAAGGGTGCTAAATTGAAACTCATCCTCCTTAAATCTGGTACGGACTCATTCTCCTTCAAATCGTATAGAGACCGATATGTCCGTCATAAACCAAAGGGAATTGTTTAGCGTGTTTGTATCTCTGTATTCATTAAATTAATATTTTTCATCCACTTCAGCTTAGTTTGAAAGAAAATTTTAGCTGTGATGACATAATTTTCCATTTGGTTTCGCATATCAAACACAAAACATCTACTAACTATGTTGCTGTTACTTTAATCGGTATCAAGGGTACCGACAATATAAATTGGTTTATTCTATTTAAAATTCTTAGAAATCTTCATTTCCCAATCAATCTGTTTCTTACTTAATAATTTAATATAAAATTGTTTTTTAATACTAATTTTACGGTAAAGCAACTAATTGCTCAAGACTGTTCAAAGATTTAGTAAGTGCACAAACTCTGTAGAATTTCTATTTTAATTCTATTTTGGAAATTAGTTACGAAACCCTTTTAATTCAGGATTTTACGGATGGTCTGATGGTTACTTCCCCCAAAATTCTGGAAGACACACAGAGCATAACTCTAATATTTTAAGTTTAATAATTTCTAATATTTAATGCTGAGCAATTGGCGCAGCTATGGTTGGATATCAAGACTGAAAAATCCAATCGGTTGTGTTTAGATGCCCTTAAATCCACAACAAGAAAGTTCCTTGTGAATTCTTCAGTTGAAACACAATTTTCAAACTAAACAATTCCTACATTTAAATTTGTTAATTTTATAAATATTTAGGTATTCTGAATGACTTCCGGCTCTCGTGGAATCTCATCATTAACCATCTTAAGGGGGAAATTATAATCTCCCAATGAATTTTAATAGGGTTTCCTTTGGAAATTTCTGTTTCAAAAATTATAAATTAAGATATCTATATTCGTTGAACCCATAATTGTCTATGGTGCGAGAGACTGAGTTGAGGCTCTCTCCTACTCGCAAGTTACCAAACTAAACTGAGTTAAGAAAATTTACCATTTAAAAATTATCAGGGTCTGCAGGAAATTTTTAATTCCTTGCTTTGCAAGAAATTGCTGGGGTTCTCCTTATTCACTTTAACCTAAATTTTATTTTCCTATATATCAAATTTAGAAGCAGCATAATTTAAACTTTTTTCACTTGCTTAGTAATATTCCATTCGACTCGAATATTTCATTGAGAGATTTTCGTCCTAGAAAGAAATTTTTTAACTTAATAGACTTTTGGGGGCTTTCGAGTGAGAGATTTTCACCGACGGATCAAGGATCGGGTCCGAAATTGGATTCGCAGTGTGTGTCTCCCATCAGGGTGTTCTAAAGAGGGTGTACAAGTTTAAAATGAATTCTTATGATTCAGTTTTTCATATGGGCCATGGGGGAAAGGTTTCTGCAATACAAAAATATTTCAAATTTTGACCAGTAGGAGGAAATGTGGTGCCCTCAGAAGGACAAAAAATATGTTAGAATCTTTATAATTTATTCGATTACAGAATATGCTCAATATGTGCTTCATTGACATCAATAACGTGTTGAAAGCGCATTATAGCGTTTTCAATGGTAGCGTGAAGCAACTCACGAGGGATTTCAGACACATGGGGTATAATGCTAGCTTTTAAATCAGGTAAAGTCCTAATTCCTCCTCTATAGACACGGTCTTTTAGAAATATCCACAGCCAGAAATCATTGGGATTTAAGTCGGGTGAACGAGAAGGCCTTGCATCCAGAAAGTATCAGAATTATCACCAAAGTTAGCTCTAAGCTGTGCTTAGAGCTAACTTTGCCCCAAGGTTAGGTGCCCAATGTGAGGAGTTGTTCCATCTTGCATAAAGATAGTGGTTTGCAAACATTATTCTTCCTGTAAAGCAGGAATGACTTGCTGTTGTAAGAGTTCACTGTACCGTGCACTCGTGACAGAGCATCTTGTGGAGTGAGAGTTTCAAAGAAAAAGTCCGAGGATAAACTCAGCAGTAAATCCACACCAAGCAGTCTCGTAAACAGAATGCAGTGGCTGTTGATGCAGGACATTAGGAAGTGAAATACCCCATATGCGCAATTTTGACTATTCACGGCTCCATCTAAATAAAAGTGTGCCTCGTCTGACCATAGAATTTTCCAAGGCCACGCGTCATCAACTTCCATTCTCGCTAAGAATCTGCAAGCAAATTCCAGGCGTGTTTTGTGATCTTGAGGTTTCAGCGTTTGCATCACGTGGATCTTATACGGATACTATTTTAAAATGTATTGCAGAATTGTTCGCACTGTCGACCACAGAATATCTAACTCGCGTGACACTGATCGACCACTTGCTGAAGAATAGAAGAAATTGGAAGATCTTTCAACCACAGCAGTAACGACTTCTTTGACAGTTTCAGTCCCATCCGGTTTCCGTCCTCTTCCTTGAGCACACCCAAATCTCCAGTCTCTTCAAATTTCATGATCATCTTCCTCAAACCAATCCTCGATATGGGGCCTTTTAGCACATCCTTTCATCCTTTAAACGACGATATTCACGCAGAGCAACTAAGTGGCTACTGCCGTTCTGATAAAACAGTTTAACCAGTAAAGCTCGATCTTTTTTATATAAGGGCAATATTAACGTTGACAAACGCACGCTGAATGATTATTTAGCTATAACTTCAAGTTTATATAGAGGTTTTACGGATTTGCATAAGGAATATTCGATAAGAGCCACCTGGTGGTCAAAATTTGTACTAATTTTTTTATTGCAGAAATATTTCTCCCCATGGTCCATATAGCATATATATATTCCAAGTTTCATCAAAATTCGATTAGCAGAACAGGTTCTACAGGACTCTGAATAGAGTAACTTTAATTATAACCACCCGGTATATATAGATTTATGTCTAATACTTCATTTTTTTAACGAGCTTGCAGACGCTTTGTGGTATTGCGCCATTTAGCCTATTATACGTTGCTTTTAATACACCTCATTTCTGCAACAAACTAACATACGCTGAATTTTATCACACACATTTTCTGCTCTGTAATCACATTGTAAGATTTTATCTACATTTGAATTTTGAAATTATGTAATATCTTATGTTATTTTTTCTAACACAAATATACTGTTATATTCTATTCTTTCTTGCTTAATATTTTTGTTTTTTGCCAATAAATGTTTAACTCTGGATTGATTATCTGCCCGAAGGCCAGTTTGTAGCTCTAAACACATCTAGGTGAGCTCGGTCTAATCGGGAATTCTGTTAATAACCCTCATGTTACTTCTCCTGCGATGTTAATAAACAATCACATTCAGCAGTAACGAAGCTAATTTTTAAAAATGTATGTCAATAGATTTCTTCTAAATTCATTTTTGGTTTGAAATAAAACTTATGTAAAAATTAATTCCCTATAAGATAGGAATAATTACATTTAATTTAAAATATGTTCAGTTTAATAATTTATCGTTTGCTTTTTTTTTAATTCTAATACTTAATTGAATAAATCGAATGTCATTGAATATATATATATATATATATATATATACATGATTATTCATAAGTCCCTCTCGAGTTTTGAAGCTTATATTAAAAGAACTAAGACAAATACCGCAAAAGGGAGTATTGCGCTACATTTAGAAACAATTCAAGTTTTCTTGTCAGTATTGCCGGTAGATGGTAGTACACGTACCACTGAAGGCAGTTAGTAATTATATAGAGTGTTTACAAGCGAACAGAAAGCCTTTTATGTCTTAAAATTTTCAAAATCTGAATCAGCGGGCATTTCGTACGAACCAACAAGACAATGCTTGTATGGAACAAGAAGTTCAAAGAAAGAGGAAGCTTGTGTTTAAAGCAATGAAACGGTCGACTGGGTCTATCTGTACAAGTCATAACTCATGTTCGGGAAACTTTTATGAGGAGCCTGACAAAATCAACTGTTCGTGACGAAATCAACTCTCAATTAAAGGCCAACAGCGTGGCGTATGAAGCCGCAGAGATTACAATTGTTGCAACCGTTGACTTCGTGAGATTGCTTTTCTCTTACGAAGTTTTGTATCGATATAAACCGTTTTCGAATCCTATGTTATGGTATTGAACGGAAACCAACATAAAATATAAGCTTATTTTGGTAGTTTTTGACACTCAGGTGCCTATCACATCAAGAGAATTTTATATTACTCGCTATATATCAACTCTATATTTTCTACAAAAAAAAATCTTGAAACAGAATTTAATTGTGTGGGGAGTATGATAGAGTATTTATCATCACAAGTACACATCTTTGTAACTTGGATTTCAATAATAATTATTTTTTTAAAAACGTTAGCAGCTTTGGTGACTAATTGTGTTATTTACAAAACTTTGTATCGAACAATTATTAATTTTTTTTAATATCATGGAGACAAAAGTGTAGTCCATGTAAAGCTTCAGTTTCAAATGGATAGTCTTATTTCCTCTTTAATTATAAAGACTAAATATAACAGAACATAAAAATTTGAAAAGGGAATATCTCTCATTTATGTATTATCTACTAAATTATAATAAAATAACTTGCATTCTTAGATGTTAATTAACTTATCAAATTTCTCTTACTATTTCGTCCAAATCAAAACGAATTAAAATAACTCACAATGACACAATATCTAATGCATTTTCATCGAAGTAATAGTTAATTAAAACGAATGTGAAAGATAATTTCCCTTTGCGAAATGCGTCTCTAAAAACATGTGGAAAATTGACATTCTTTTGAATTATTTATTAGTCATTCTTTTCATAAATACAAGAGTTTTTGCGAAGAACACTTTTGAGAAAAAATATTTGGATTTGATATAATTTCAATTTTTCTAAAATCTTATAAATCTCATTATTTTTTAAAACAAATTTTGAAAAATAGACTCTTCGTAATTAGGCTCAACGCTGTACAATAATGTCCATAAATTAACAAGCTGACATGAATATATATTGGTTTGTTGGTTTTATTAACTTCGCATAAGAAGCAACAAGAGAGCAATTGGCTATAAAGTTCGTAAATTTGAACCTCGGTCAAGTGATGAGGACGACATCTGAGCTGGCACTTTCCTCTCCTAACTTATATTCAATGCTTTTGGGGGATTTTGAACCTCGACAGATTTAACGCGCATCAGCTTCGGCTACACGACGGTTCTTTAGTGGCATCAAGGTTCGAACCTACGACTCGAATCCTCTACTATGACCACTAGGCTACCAAGATCTATGAAAATAAAAATAACATAAAGTAGTCGGTGAAGATTTAGAGTATAGATTTACGTTCTATATCAGTTACAAAAATTCCTCGAATAAATAAATTATTTATTTTTTGGAATTGCAAAAGTAGATTTACTTGTCTCAAAAGTGTTCCCCCCCACAGCAACGCCTACATTGAGGGAAATATTTACAAATAAATAATATCTTTCAAGTTAATAATTTGTAATGATGAAGTTAAGATAAAAAAATAATTTTGAAATGCGGAGTAAAATGCTGAACAATTCTGCTCAGCATTTTACATTCTTATTTAATTACTTTCCTCAATGCCATCTCTCGTGAGGAGAAGATTTATAACATAGTCTTAATCAATTCATCCTTTTGATATTTCTGATATTTTTTAAATGCTAAGAAGCCTTACTTGAATCATATTTTCCCTTGCAACATCCTAAAGCGAGAATATTCGCAAATAAAAGAAATCCTTGAAGTTCAGAACTTTGAACGAAAAGTTAAAATAAAAATGGAATTTTAAATAGAAAAGTAAAGTACTAAATAAATCTATTTTTTAGCCCTCTCTCTCTCTCTCTTGCGTCATAATTATACAACCACTCACTCAATGTATATATAAGTCTAACTACATTCAACATTTTACCTTCATTTTTATTTCTTTCCTCGCTGATATCTGTCGTGAGGAACGGATTTCTATCGGTGTAAAGTCATGAAAATTTTCTAAGAAAATATACTTTTAGCATTTCGGACTTATACTCTAGATAATTGGTAAGTAATTTTTAGTCGTTTATAAGGAATTCTTTTTATTAATAACTAAGCCTATTCTAAATAATTGAGCTACATTAGGTTCTATTAGAATAATTTGTACCAAGATCACTTTAGATTGAAACCGTGTTTCAATAAGAAAATAGCATTGCTTTTAACGAGAATGAGATATCTTAACTTGCATTATTATATCTGTTTTAATCATTTAATATACCTTGCTCTTTTTCTTATTTTCTCTATCTCTCTCATATTCTTTCTCTCTTATTTCCTAAGACAGTGGAGATTTTTTTTGTGACATAAAACTCTTTAACACAAATTATTTTTAATAAATAATTTTTTTTAACGGGGCACTTCATTTATTATAATTTTTTTATATTTATATTAATGAGTTTCTGTAGAAAAAATAATATTTCTGCATGATAAAAAATTTTCAATAAAAATACCACATATTCTTTTGTTTTTCCGAGACATATTTTATTTTTCTTAAGTATTTAACATTTTGGATTTCTGTACTTCTAGAATTCTCCAATTTTTTTTTTTTTAAAGTTTAAATTGGATAGAAATTTTTTATTTTATTTACATATTGAGTACCCTTTCTCCTCTTGCTTCCTCTGGTTTTTAATTTTTATTGCCAAATATTTAGTTCCAAACTTGTTAAGATGAGGATTTTAAAATGTATTTTAATATTCGGATACTTAACTCATACATATACATTTCTTTAAACAGCATTCTTTCTTACATGCTTTTATTTAAGTTTCTGTGTTCAATATGTATGAAAAATGTATTCGGCAAGTTAATTAACCAAGCTATCCAAACAAAAGAAAGAATTATGTCCAAAGATTTTGAAAGAGGCGTAGGCATTCTCATTCCACTCAAAATTTCCGATGCGAAGGGACTTCAGATATATACTAAGTATTCCACAAGAATATCGTGTCCAAGTGCATTGTATTACTTTTTCTAGTGGGTTTAGTTTTTATTAACGTCGCACTAGAAGCAACACGAGGGCTATTGGTGACGGACCTCGTAATTTTGAACCACGGTCAAGTGACGAGGACGACACCTGAGCTGGCACCCCCCTCTCCTAACATCCACACCACTTTTTCTAGTGGGAGACTAGCACCACAATGACATATTTGCATAGCAGTTGTAATTGTTTGCAACTGGTACTTTATTTGACTATAATTTTCTTTAATATTTAAACTAACTATAATAAATTAGCGTAAAAAGGAATCTCTAGGTATCCTGCAATTTACGCAAATATAGCACGGCAAAATATCTTTCACGTTCAAAATTTGTACTTAAATTTTAGTTCTAACCACCTGAAATTTTGTAAGCTTATATAACTCGAATGACAATACAATACTATGGGAAGCTCAATCAATAACGGACTAAGGGAGACCTAGGAATATCGGTCCTTGATCTTAGTAGCATTTGATTCAGTTAAAAGTTTGGTATCACGTATAGCTAACGTAATTGCTGTTTAGTCTTAAATTTCGAGAACAAAAAGAATAAATATAAGTAAAAAAACTTTTTTTCAATTTACCTTATATTTAAAGATGGACTAAAAGGCACGAAAATAATTAAGTCATATTTTAACTTTGATATATATGCAAATGTTTATGAAAAGAAATTCTCATTTATAAACATAAATAATTATGCATGAGCAATTAATAATCCATAGCTCTGTTTACATTTGCGAGTCGTACACTTTAAGTGCCTTTTGCATAAAATCTACTACGTTTTTATGGCATTTAAACTTTGCACAGTACTAACAAGCATTAAATTTTTTACTCTAAACGCGATTATAATCCTAAAAATTAAATTTAATATCATATATTTTTTTTCAAAGTCTCATGATTTAAATTCCGAATAATTTTTATACACATATCGAGCAATTTTTAAAATTTGTGAGTGTTTATTGCAATAGAATTATGCTCATATGTAGGAAATAGACTTGTTTTATTATGTGCTAAATTTTACAACTATGGATAATGTAAATTTGAGGAAAGAATACTAGGATCCTGAAAATTTAAATTTTAAGAAAAATAGAAATATGGATATTTTTTGTGTGGTGTTTCTCTGATATTTACAGATTTAAGGGTTCTAAAGACCATTAAACTTCAGATTTTTCAAATTTGCTTAAAGTATATATTAGGGCTCCACCTTTTATTAATATTTTGTCGTCAAAGGATTAACGATACTAGCAAAACACTTCCTTAGATCGAAAAAAGAAATTAAACCACAATTAACTTCTTTTCTTGTTATTATACAACTTAATTATTACGTTTATCTCAAAAGAATAATAATACAGCTTTTTAATTAAGAATTCCGAATGAGTCTAATTTTTTGAACACGTCTATAGAATGAAAGGTAAATTTAAATGTGTTCACCTCTTTTTATCCGAGTCCGTTATATCTTCCACCCAATGGCCAAATCTATATCATCTGAACAAAAGTCTGAACCAAACCTGATTTGTATTTCACTGAATTCACTGGTACAATAAACCAAAAGACTCTGCAAGAAATCAAAGCCTTACAAATAGATATATGTTAACTGGATAAAATATACTATGGAATACGATAGATTCATTCGATGTAGGGACGTGATTGACAAAATTGTATTTGTTTCGTTAACAGCGATGGGATAAAATAAAATATCCTTGTTTATTTTAAACGCAAATAATATTAATATAATTCAGCCTTGCTTTTAGTTCTTATCTTAAGGCGTCTGAAAAATGTTAGATTTATTTCGACTGTCTGAAAATGTAGAAATTTTTTTGACTAGCTGTAATTCATTCAGAATTAAAATGAATTCTTTGATATTTTTACAAATGCTTTATAAAATAGTGGGTTTTCCAAAACAAATAAAACAATTAAATATATATTCTTAATATTTTTATATTATGAGTCCATGACTGTAATAAAATCGCTTCGCGCAATACAAATGGTTCTAATCACTTACAGTAAAGGGATTTATAGAGTCAAATATACCTTATTTAATGTGAACTTCTTAAAAGTTAAATAAAACTTTAAGAAATAGTTTTTAAAAAGGAAAATATTTCAAAATCCTTAAAATTAAAAAAAATAAATATTTTCTTACTTTTTTAAGTAATAAATATATATAGGGTACTAAATATAGGTATAGTGGTAGGTACTTTACACTGTACCTAAATTTAGTGCCCTACATACACACTTTACACTGTAAAGAGTGTATTATATTCATTAACCTACAAAATTTTAAGTGTTAATAGTTTTTAAGAATATCTTGCATGCAAGCGAAAAAAAATTTAAAATCTCAAGCTGAGAAAAGTGCATTCAAAGTCTTAGCGTTCAATTATAAAATTCAATTTTGAAACTTGCATATTAAAATGCTCCGGAATTATATAATTTCTCTTCTGTTTGCTCCGACAACTCTTTTTTTATCATTTGCTTTGCTCCTAGAACCTCAAAAATGATTCCACACTTCTCTTTTTTTAATGTTTGGATTCAAAGTTTACCACCTCCTGACAGTGACAGGTCTTCATTTCTAGATATTTTTAAGCCAGAGTTCTCTAAAATAATAGCAAGTATTTGACGTTCATCATTGCAAATTTGAGGCAGTCTCCAAAACTTGAAGAGCGGAACCGTAGTGCAATTCAACATTAATAAATGTAGACTTTTATTTGGGTTGTTCATCTTGACAAGCTACCTACAATTCAACATAATGATTAAAAAAATTAATGCGGTTTATTAAGCAAAATAAACTAAAACACACGTTGAATTCGAGAATGCGTGGATGTGGCCTGTCCATTTAAATGCCGATTTTACAAAAACATTCTGTACAAATGTTTGAATAACTTTTGAAGTTTTTAATATCGTCAAATGGTTGGTATCAAAACATCCAGTATAAATTGAAGAATAATATATTTTTTTCAAAATATCGAAAAAAATTGAAGTGTGCCGTCCTTAAGACCTCTTAACGTAACAAATAAAAATTTATAACCTGTTTTGAATTTTCTAGTAAAACACTCGAACACCCACCCACTACCACTAAGCTTATAGCATTGAAATCATCAGGGCCGGTTCATGCGAATATCTATTATCCATCAATAATTCGTCAATTGTACAACCACAGCCCAAACACCTAAGAAACCCATTTCAAAAACAATCATATACTTTGTAACATCAGAAAGAAGATATATAAGCAAGTAATATAATGAGTGAGTGAGTGAATGTAAAGTTTATTGGCACAAGAGCCAGATATGGCTATGCTGCGCCAAACAAGATTAAACTGTGGTCTAGACGTGAAGTTGGAAAAAAAAGGTGAAAATGGTTGACAAGAAGGAGGGTCGAAAATAGAGAAGGATCGCTAGGGTATCCTGGGAGTGCGTCACCCATGTTTACCAAAGACAGTAAACCCCATGGGAAAGAAAAAGATCACTAAGGTGCCTCGGGATCATGATGCCCGTACTTACCTGAAGAAGGCAAGTCCCTGAGGTCCCCTGATATAATCCCCAGGGGCAGGGTGCCCGGCTATACCCCCAGACGCTGGGTACTCATTTTAGTCGCCTTTTACGACATGCATGAGCTACAGTGAGACTATTCTGTCATCCCCGGTCACCACACGGGTCAAGCAAGTAATATAATTCACAAACACTAATATAAGAGCAATAGTATAATATACTAGCTGATACCCGCCCGCTCCGCTGGGCAGACGATAATATTATATTTTGGAACCTATACGTAAAATATCAAGAAAATTTTCAATTTTTAAACGATAATTATAATCTGAATTTAAAATTTTAAGAACTCGATTGTCTGTAATAATGCTTATTCACGACTTTCAAATATATGAGAAAAGTATTTAATTGTTAATAGTTTATCAATGAAAATATAATTTAGTAAGTAAATCTGTTGTGGAACAGAATTCCGCATCATCCATGAGGTACTGTGTAGTGCGATGCGTTCCCATTATTCTACATGGCGGGACCATGTAAATATTGACAACATAAAAATAAAAATACATTTTTATATATATTTTATTATTTTTTAAACCTATTGAATCAATTTTTTTTTGTGTATTACATTTCTATTATCTTTATTTTGTATGCAGGGCAATTTTTGAGAATGACAACTACATTTTTATTTTTTATTATATCAATTTATTTATCTTAATTATTACATTCATTATTATTTTATCTTATTCTAATTTTAGAAATAGTTAAATATAAAAAAAAATATGAAATAATATGCCTACATTTCCAAAACTTCTCAGTAGACAACATTCTTCGTTCATTTTTCTGGTTGAAGGGTGATTAGATTTTCACGT
The DNA here is from genome assembly GCA_019974015.1 of Nephila pilipes. Classification (NCBI taxonomy): domain Eukaryota; kingdom Metazoa; phylum Arthropoda; class Arachnida; order Araneae; family Nephilidae; genus Nephila; species Nephila pilipes. The sequence goes on along the minus strand of BMAW01106109.1, from coordinate 113,218 downwards.
GAACTAATTCTTGAACATGCCATATAAAATTGACCATGTGAAAAGCAGTCACTTTGTAAATCTACAGCAGCTAATTTTAAACTCTGCCCTTGTGCTTTATTGATAGTCATCGCAAAACAAACTCTAACTGGAAACTGCAAACGCTTAAATTCAAAATGTTAATCTGATGGAATTAGTGGTATTCTTGGAATGAATACTTTTTCACCCTCATACTTTCCTGTAAAAATAGTCGCTTCTATTACGTTTTTTTACTTTGAGTCTGGTGCTGTTACATAATTTAGGAGGATTAAAATTACGCAACAACATTATTGGTGTACCAATCTTTAGATAAAGAATATGAGGCGGTATGCCTGGTGGATGTAGCATTTAAACCGATCCCAGTTGTTAAACACGTGAGAAACAATAATATTTCTAATTTTATACGCCATCGATATGTCACCGAACACCAGCAAAGACAGAGAAGAAAATAAACATGCTCCAATGCCAAGAATTTTAAAAACTTTGAAAGGAGTAGGTATTCCATCTATCCAAATATATTCAACATTCATTATTAAGAACTATAACTGAAAAGTAAATATGAAATATCAATTTGTATTAACCTACAATGAAATACTTTTCAAGTTAAAAAATATAACCGAAATTAATTTTTTAAAATCAAATTATATAAAAATTCAACAAAAAATACTAACAAAAAAATAAAATATTATAAAAGTTTTTAGCAAAAAGTCACCCATATTACGTTAATCTTATTGCAAAGGGATAACTCTTACGCTAGCAGCATATCTGGAACTGCAATTGAATAGACAGAATAGCTCTTAAAAAATCATAGCATTAAAATAATTATGTATTCTGAAAACGATAAAATATCCAGCCATTTTAAAAAAAATCAAAAACGTTTATTTCCTTGAAACCAAAAACTAAAAATTGCCAAAATACAGAAACAAAACTTTTGCATAATATTTACATTAGGTTACAGTTAATGCATACATCAAAATTAATATTTTGACAGCTACTTATTTTTTTTTATCAATGACATGAATAACAAACCTTTATTATTCATTTGTTAAAAGCCAACTTCAATAACTTAGTAAGATAGCGTTTAGATTTACAAATGTAATTTATCAATCATTATTAATAACAAAATACTTTTCTCATAAATTTGAAACATACGTCTAGTTTCCACAACAATAAAAAAGTATCGTTTCCTGAGCAAAGTGGACGGAAATCAGCTGGGGTTACCATAGTATAGCTATTTAAAATTCACAATGCAAGGTCATTGAAATGCTTCGACTTGGCGGTGGAAGATATTTGGTGATAAATCTCTAAATGTAGGAATTTCGGGGCTCAACATTTACATTATATATGATAAACCTACAATGCATCCCATTCAGCGGATTGTCTTGGGTGCGCGCTACTCCGTAAGAAATCGAAATTTTAGTATTTTCCAAAATCCCGCTCTTGCCAATCCACCATCAGAGCCTCAATATTAAATTATTTCCATTTCGCAAGCGCAAATCCCGCCAAGTAAACTTAATTGGTAGCAATGCACAGAATACATATAGAAAAAATATATTCCGTTTGGCGTCGGTCATGTCATTTTTGGCGATAAAGTCGCCAAAAATGGCATAATTTATGGATAAGAAAAGATTAACGAATAAAAATCACATTTCGGATAAGAATTCCGTAAAATCCGTTCTTAGTGAGCGTCTACATCGGAAAATGAGTAACTGTACCAAATTTCAAGTCAATCGGTTGTATAGTTTTAGAGATATCGTGATGAGTCAGTCAGTGGTATTTCGCTTATATATATATAGATTAGAAATCTAGAATGACAAATACACGACAAAGTGCAATGCTCATTCATAACGCATCACAAGAATTCCCTCTAAGCGGTTTCGAAATTCTTCACTTAACGAGCACCTGACATAACGAGTCATTCGCATAGCGAACAAAATAAAACTATAAAGAAATGACTCACTTAACGCAAAAAGGGAAAGTTCGGAATGTGTGCTACACCAGTTAGTGTTTACCACTCTTACTGCTAGTATCTAGAGTCGCTTGTGGTTCATCTCTCCTAACTTGTGTTCAGTACTTTCGGAGCCAATAGTCACAGAGATAGTGTCTTTGGCCAATGTTATGGGACTGGAGGGGGATGATAGAAATGATGTGAATGTTTATTAACGTCGGACTGAGAAGCAATACCAAGGCTATTGGCGACGGACCTCGTAAAATTGAACCTCGGTCAAGTGACAAGAATGATACATGAGATAGTACCTACTTCACCAAACTTCCAAACCATGCCAAAAGGAGGACTTGGGGCTTGACCAGATTTAACGTACATCAGTTCCTCTACACAGCAGGCCTTTAGAGGTGTCAAGGCTTGACGAAACCAAAGCCTGCCTCCAATCCACGACCATAAACACAAGTCTACCGCGGCCGCATGATAACAATGATATCGATCAGTTTGTGGAAGAATACAGCCAACAGCTGCCCTCCGATTTAGGTTTAGTTTAGTTTTTATTAACGTCGTACTAGAAGCAACACGAGGTCTATATTGGTGACGGACCCCGTAATTTTCAACCTTGGTCAAGTGAAGAGGACGATGCCGGAGAGGTACCCCCTCGCCTAACTTCAACACCGCGCCAATGGGAGGACCTTGGACCCCGACAGATTTAACGAGCATCAGCCCCGCCTACAAGGCGGATCTTCAGCGGTCAAAGATCGAATCCGAAACCATGACCACTATGGTTCCGCGGCCTCCAGCTGTCCTCTGAAGAGCTTATTGAAGTGTTTTGTGTTTTACAGCAAGAAGTTGCAGTGGGGTGTTTTTCAAAGAAGGAGTTGGTAACACAAAACAGAGAAACAGTCATCGGACACAATGAAAGAAACGCTGATTACATGGAAAACTGCTGCGTCTCGTCCATTGGAAAACATCATCAGAAAAAGGCAATGGTTGTACATGTTATAAATTTAGTGTATGCTGTGTCACATTTTCACCGAATTTTGAAGCGTTAGCAAAAATAAATGCCTCTAAGCAGTTTTCTAGCATAAAAGAATTATCATAAATAATAAACTAATTTTCTTTATTTTATTCCCCCACTCCTGAAAATCGAATTCGTATTCCCTGTTGACTCATTTTGAGACAGAGGAAACTAAGAAGATGATTCACGCTCCATAAAAATATATAATTGATATTCTTTGAATAAACAGTATGCATATAACTTTTTGAATGTTTTGTTTTTTGGCAGGGAACGTATTATCATATTTTACATGAAATTATGTGAGAAATATTTTTTACCTTAATCAATGTCTTACACTACTATTGAGATTCTGGAACGAATTATGCTCTTTAAGCGAGGCTCTACTACTAATTTTACTCCTTCCATCCTCAAATCTCATCCCTTTTTTACGTAAGTACATGTTTTTTGACCCGAAAATCCCTAGTAATATTTTTCTCTCCCAAGGAAATCTCTGTCTTTGAACACGGGGGGCGCGGCTCAGGGATAACCTAGTGCTCATTCTCCATTTTTAATCCTTCTTGTTATCCAATTTTTATCTTTTCATTTTTTCAAACGTCTAAATCATAGTTGCATCTTGTTTGGTGTAGCATAGCCATACCTGGCTCTTGCACCATTAAACTTCACCAACAATCACTTACCTTGCATCATTAAAGTTGCCAATCAAAAATTTCTTCTCTTTGTTTTCTGCATGATTAATTTATACACTGCTTTTCTTTTCTATTATAAAATTCATATTAATTACAGTGATGAAATTCGTAAGTTGGATTTCTGAAGAAAAAAAAAACGATAATATAGAACGGGTTATTTTAAACAGAATTCTTACAAACAATTTTTATTTGAAAGTCTTCGTTCTAAATTAGTTTCTCAAACTTCATTATGCATATTTTGTTGTAATATATTTTTACTCTTAAATAATATTAAATAAAATTATTCAGGAGAGAGAAAAACACCTCATTTTTTTCCAAGTCATAAATTGATATATCTAACATTAATAATTAAATTAATGCATCGTAGTTAAATAAATATATCGTTTAAAACAGGATAAAATATGTCGTTAGATTTTAATGATGTTTTTGTCCAGTTATGTTCATCATATTTTAAAAAAATAGATGCAATTGTAAGTTAGATTCGAATATTACACTGCTTAGCTATTAAATTTTTACTCTAAATATTATAAATACCAAATTTTTTTAGATATTATATGTATAATGATTATTTTAATGTAAACAAAATTTATTAACGATAAAAGTGTCTTCATCACTAATATATAAAATTATTTTTTTAATAAGTTTGCTGTTTACATTTTATTAAGCTGACGCTTATTTACTTCGACAGATAAGCAGAATGAATTTAAATTACAATAAATAATGCGTAAAATATTAAAAAATTAAATAAAAAATTAGACATAATAATTTCAATTTATGTGTAAAATATGTATTTTTCACTATATATATTTTTCTTCCATCAGTATCCAAATTACAAATGGTGTGTGCTAATTTCTTCTAGTATTTACTCGTGTTTGTAAGACAAGATAAATACGTGGCATTCTCATGACTTGGCATATTAATATCCAATACGAAAATATACATTGGCATAATAATATGCTAATCTATATTTTCATTATAACAAGTCATCCCTTTCAATATTCAATAAGAAATTCAACAGCTTCTTAGCTAGGCAGATTTATTCATGTGCATCAGCCCCACTGCACGGCGGGGCTTTTGTGGTATCAGGGCTCGAACCAACGACGGGACGAAAATAACACGGGCAACAAGTCCACGACCATGACCAGTAGGCTACCATGGCCCCACCAAACAACAATTCATATCATTGAAATGCAGAGCATCTTGCTGTTTCGTTCTAAAAATCACGATGGTGTACCGGAAGCGCGTCCTCATGTTTACCACATACATTCAATCCCATGGCAAAGGAAAATTTTGCCAGGGTGCCTTGCGTAAGCGATGCCCTTAATTGCCTGAAAATGGTACGTTCCCGATGATTACACACTCTACAGATGAGTAGCATAGCCCTCTGTCTTTTAATAATTACAACTCATTCGTGAACAATACATTTGTAAATGTGGCCAAGGATTGTTATAAAATCATATTCTCCTTTCTTTTTCATAAATAACTCGGATGAGCAAAACGCTTGATAAAACCATGACCATTTATGACATACCTGTTACAGTAATAGATTGTTTACCAATGCTATACTCTCATCATGTTGAAGAAGGATGTCGAACATAAGTTGGTTCAAAGCTGGTGGTAATTGCAATTTTATAATGTTAACATTTATCATAGGTGTAAGGCTTCGTTTTTAAAACGCGGGAGCATGTTTAGAAAAAAACAATGTGTTGTTTGTTTGTGTTCACTGCAATTCTGATGAAAACTGAATTTATATTGATTAGTTAAATAATTGTATATTTACTTTATTATTTTTATTTACTTAAAATAAATCAGTCAATAACCCAAGAAATAATAACCAAATATCTTTAAGGCACTGGTATAAATATTATAATGGAATTTTTTTTAATTTTTGTCCTTTTTATTGTTACTAATTGCCCATACATCTGATTGTCAGATATCCAGGGCAAGTATTAACAGCTGAATGGTAAGGAAATAGTATTTCTTGCAATAAAATGAAAAAAAAAAAGACAAATATCCATAGTGTGCAGTTGATAAATGATTAGTAAAACTATTTGGCAAAACTATTTTTTTAAAAAAAGATTTTTTAAATATAAACTTGTTTTAGAAACCTTTTACAGCTGATTTATATATTTTAACCCCCTTCTCCCCCCTGATTTTACAAAGGACTTGCATGCAAAGGCTTGCGAATCAGTTCTTTGTTGGCTTGGTAGCCTTGTGGTCATAGTTGTGGGCTCACGTACGGTACTGTTTTTCGTCGAGCGTGGATTTGAGGCATAATGTAACTGTACCTACCACGGAGTGGATATGATTTACGATAAATCTTTCAGAGATCCCAAGTCCTCCCGTTTGCGTCTTGTGGATGTCTGGAGATAAAATTTTCAACTCAGGTGTCGTCCTTTTTACTTTACTAATTTTCAAAATAATGAGGTCCAAAGTCCCTTCGCAATGTTTCTCAGAACGACATTAATAAATAATCACATCACTATCCGTTAAATGTTCTTTCATTGGCATGAGAGGGTGCAAACTTTGCATTCATCCTCGTCACTTAAAAGTGGCTTAAAACCACAAGATCTGTTGTTATTAGTCCTCATTTTGTCTCGAAGGGTTACTTTAATATAGATCAAACACATCAGTATACACAGTTGAATTATGAATATCAATTTAATGAAATTTAACCAATCAAAAACATTCTTCACCAGCAAATCAAAATGAATTGATAGTTAACAGACTTTTTAATTTAGTTATCTGTAGTAATAATTTTCGTGCAGTGAAAGTTTTTATTCATACGCAGTCGAAGAAATGATGATTGCTTCATCTATATACCAGTTTCCGTACAAGTGAATATACTTTTCCCAGTTGATGTAAAGGATTATTGATTAGTTATTTTAATTAATTTTTTTATTTAATAATTTTTTCTTTCTTTGAAGTAAATAATGAGCAGACAAAATTACATAGGTCTCGTACAGTATAAATTAGTTTGGAAAATCGAAAACTTGAGATACGCCTGGCACAAAACGGGAGAAAAGCTTGTTAGTTCAGAATTTGTGATACGTAATACATCTTGGATGCTTGAAATATTCCCGAAGGGTGTAAAAACTAAAGAAGATATCAATTGCATAGTCACCAGATTGAATAATAACTCACCTCAGGAGCGCGTAGTTAAGTGTGAACTCTTTGCCACGAACAGCGGTGGTTCAACCGCTAAGTTTAGCAAGATTGAGCAGTATACACAATGTGGTCAAGTGGAGAAATTTCTATTCTTTGTGAAGAGAGGAGAGCTCATAGATGGGTTCCAACCCTTAAATCAGGACTGCTTAACCCTCAAATGTATAATAAACTTAGAATATGGTGTTAATTTCGATTTTTGTGTAGAATCTTTCGTAAGAACCCACATCATGGTGGAGAACATAACCTTTTCCTATCATTTTGAAAGTGAGGCGATTATTGCATCCAAACAGATATCCGTCGACAGTCAGACAGAAATGAAGCCACTGTTTGATGTTTACTTAATCCTTTTGCAGAAACACAACCTTCAAATAAAATTGATACCTGCTTTTAATGGTAGCGAACGTCTGAAATATTACACTTGCAGACTCGCAGTGCACGATGTCGCAACAACGGAAAGGCTCTGGGAATGCTCCTTTAAAGATTGGGGGGAGTTCAAGTGGAAAGAGGTGAATGTGAATCTGTCTCATTTCAACGAATCTCCCGAGGGAAACAGAGTTATAGAATTCAAGAATCGTTCACTTCACCTCAAATTGGAATTCATTTTCTCAACCGGTGAAGCTCTCACAGTAAATGAACAGACTGTATCATGTAGTTATTTCCCATATGTCTGAATGCTTCGGTAATTTCTAAATGCTTCCGCTGTTCTTAATTTGTAATCTCTATTGAATCACTAGCATTTTTGATTTTAAAGAAGAAAACGAAATACATTATAATGATGAATTTATTTTTGGATAACCTTTTCAGAAAAAAAAAAAGAGATTTTGCAGAGTTTCTTGAATATCTTTGGTGCATTCCATTATAATGTATCAAAATATTTGAGGTTTGAGTTAAAATGAACCTGCAATGTCTTGTTTAGTTACTTGGTGTTCTCAACGATGTAGATGGTATCATTTCAAAACAAAACTAGATATTTAGAATTTAAAAGCAATTAAAATCTCTTGCTTATTATGGATCATTTTCGCAACTCTAGCAGATTGTAGATGGTTATTTAAAAGAGATTGACAAAAGTGCTTGTAGATCATATAACTTATGATATGCATTTCTTAAAATTTTCTATGCTTTAATTTCCAATTATTTGTAAGGAACTCAACATATAATGCATTTTACTAAAAATTTGTCGTAGTTTGTATTTCAATAAAAGTGTATTTGTTATTCAAGCATGCTATATTTGAAGTTTTTATTCAGTTTTTAGATGAATATTTGGTACTGGTATTTCCCGCAAATGTCATATGAATATAACATTATTTTCGAAATGAAACTTGTTTAGGAATGATAGCATTTGTTGCTATCCCTCTTTCTCGGTTCAAGTGATCGATGTACAAGAATGCGCAAAACTCGTCTTTCTATAAAATGTAAAAGTCAGAATTTAGAGGGTAAGGATGCAGTTTCACTCTCATAGAATTGAAAAATAAAGATCAAATGGGAAACTTATAATTTCTATTGTAATAGTACATCCATCAATGATGGGAGTTTTAAATTCTTGATATCATTATGGTTAAATAGAGACGGATACAGTACATGGCCTGCGGTCACATGCAGAATTTAAAATATCAAGTCCCATGCAGTTGTAACACTTCCTTCGGAATTTGAATGTAATAATATTTCCAATTGGTCAATGGAATAAAATTATCGTGTGTTTTTGCATTAATTTTATTTCACAAATTCTTTAGATGAAGCAAGATGTTTTTTTTCGTAACTGTATAATTCAAGGATTATATAATTCTAGTATTCTATATTGCTGCCAAGAATAAAGCTCATATCACTATTATTGAGCATTTCTATTCAAATAACCGATCTTAATCATATTGTTTTATATCTCTGATATTTTGATTATTCAGTTTACGTCTTGCTGTCCTATAGTCATATCATTGATTTCAGTATTGATAGCATCAAAGACTAACCTCTAAGGGAGAAAGCGCCCTTCTTTCGAATCATTTTCAACTTTACTCTTTTTCTTTCGGGACCCGTTTGGTGACCGGATATGATAGAATAGTCCCACTGTAGCTCATGCATGTCGTAAGAAGCGACTAAAATGGGTACCCAACATCTAGGAGTAAAGCTAGGCACCCTGTTCCTGGGAATTATATCAGGGGAACTCAGGGGCTTGCCTTCTTCAGATAAGTACGGGTATCATGACCCCGAGGCACTCTAGTTTTACCCTTTCCTATGGGGTTTACTGTCTTTGGTAAACATGGGTGACACACACCCAGGATACCCTAGCAATCCTTCTCTATTTTCTACCCTCCTTCTTGTCACCCAATTTGTCTTTTCTTCACATCTAGAGCACAGTTAATTCCTGTTTTCTATATCTGGCTCTTGCGCCAATAAATTTTACTTTCTCACTTGACCCTTCTTGTCGACCAATGTATTTTCATTGTTTTAACATCTAGATCACATATTTACCTTGTTTGGCATAGTATGACCACATCTGGCTCTTGCGCCATTAAACTTCATTATCACTCACCTACTTGTGCAACATTAACGAATAATCACTATCCCTCTGCGAGGCACATACTTTGACGCAAGGAACTTCAAGTATTTGTGGTACATTATGAATACTGAGTAATAAGGTGCGTATTTCGGTGTCATCTATGTCATGACTGAAATTTATTCGAAGCCTATCGCCAGAATCAGTCACGTAGTTCTAGTGTGGTCCTTCATTTGGCGTGGTGTGAATATTTTGACAATGAAGTACCAGATCAACTGTTATTCTCGTCACTTCACCAAGGTACAAATTTAGGATGTCTATTGCAATCAGCCCTTTAAATACTTCTAAGAGGAACATTAGTAAACAATCTATGAATGTAGTTGTTTCCGTTACTGAGTGAGTGGTGGCGCGGTAGCCTAGTGGTCATGGATTCATGGCCGGCGGTTCTCGTTCAGTCGTGGGTTGGATCCTTGGCCGCTAAGGACCCACCGTGTAGCCGGGGCTGATGTACGTTAAATCTGGCGGGGCCCAAAGTCCTCCCGTTGGCGTGGTGTGTAAGTTGGGATAGGAGGTGCCAGATCAGGTATCGTCTTCGTCACTTAAACGAGGTTCAAAATTACGAGGTCCGTCGCAAATAGCCCTCGTGTTGCTTCTAGTGTGACGTTAATAAAAACTAAACTAAAAAAAATACTGAGTGAGTGAAAGTAAAGGTTATTGGCACAAGAGCCAGATGTGGCCTTGCTGCGTCAAACAGGAAATAACTGTGGTCTAGATGTGTGGAAAAAAATTAAAGACACAAATTGGTTGACAAGAAGGAGGGTCGAAAATAGAGAAGAATCGCTGGGTACCCCCGGTTGGGCATCACCCTTGCTTACCAAAGACAGTAAACCTCATGGGGAGAGGAAAGATCACTAAGGGGCCTAGAGGTTATGATACCCGTACTTGACAAAAGAAGGTAAGTCCATGAGGTCCCCTGATGCAATTCCCAGGGGCAGGATGCCTGGCAATAACCCCAAACGCTATGGGTACCCATTTTAGTCTCTTCTTACGGCATGCATGAGCTACAGTGGGACTATTCCGTGATACCCGGTTACACACAGGTCTTTGTTATTGAAAATGGCACAGAAAATTACTAATTTTTATTTTTATTATATTTTTATAGAACGTAGAGGAAAAAGTGCTCTTGAGACTCTACACTTTAAGCTGTGTTAAATGAAAAGTAATTTTTTTATTCTTTATTATTTGTGAAAGCCACATTTTACTTCGAAGCAAAATACAAGTATATTACTCGCCTTTGCAAAAATGTATTTACTTACTTAAAAAGGTTTACTTTCTTAACTGTTTGAAAACGTAGTTCACTCTTTGTTATAAGTAATGCTATTATTAATTTTATAAAATACGCAAATCCTTTGTAAAACATTTAGCTCACCATATTGCAAAAGAAATCAGAAAAAATAGATAAAGGATTATTTTAGTTTCCTCGTTATAACTGTCAAGTTTCAACTTGTCTTCAAAAAAAATTTTTTTTTGGAAACGTTGCGTTATAATTCTTTACTTATAAAAATATTATTTTATAAGTAATGCCAGATAAAAACGTTTTAGCGCGTTTTATTTCTTTTAAGAAACGTGGCCGCGGTAGCCAAGTGGTCATGGTTTCGGATTCGTGGCCGGCGGTTTTCGTTCAGTCGTGGGTTCGATTCTTGGCCGCTAAAGACCCGCCATGTAGCCGGGGCTGATGCACGTTAAATCTGTCGGGGACCAAAGTCCTCCCGTTGGCGTGATGTGGAAGTTAGGAGTATGGGGTGCCAACTCAGGTGTCGTCCCGTCATGACCCGTGTGGTGACAGGGAAGGGTAGAATAGTCCCACTGTGGCTCATACATGTCGTAAGAGGCGACTGAATTTGGTACTCAGCGTCTAGGGGTATAGCCGGGTACCCTGTCCCTGGGGATTATATCAGGGGACCTTTGGGACCCTTTAAAATATTTGTATACAGCTTGATAGATATAAGAAATCATTATTTAGCAAGTTATTTAAATTTTCTAATACACTGTACCAAATAATTTTATTGGCATTCAAATTTCAAAAGTTGCATTTTAATTCTTATGGTGATCACGTATTTAAAATGCTAAGGTCCATTTTGTTATAGATATAAAATATTTGAATTTTTTCTGGTTGTTTTCTGAAATAAATTCAATTACTCTGTGTGAATGGAGTAAGGATTAAGGTAAATAATTATTTTTTTGAAAAATTTGCTGATTCATATACAGCTGTTTCCGTGTTGTGTAAATAGTGTATGATTGAAAAAAAAATAGTAAGACAATAAATGATATCAGTTTACCACTAAACCCCTGCACAGAAAATGAATTTTTTGGAACATTGTAAACAATTAAAATAATATTACAATTGATTTAAATGAATAACATCATGAATAACTAATATTTAATGGTATCCCCTTTAGTCTTGGCGATGTGTAGTGTACTTTCCGGAATTCTATATAGATGCACTAAAGGTTTTTACTCATCTTTGGCGAGAATTATCCAAACGAAATTTATGCTTTTCCCGATTTCAATTTTGTCCTTTAGATTTAACCACTGATATTATCCATAAGGTTTAAATCGAGCATTTTAAACAGCTTAGGATGTAGGTTGACTCAAATATTCTTAAACCAAGTAGTGATAATGTTTGACGTGTGGCAAGATGCAGAGTCTTTTTAGAACTTAAAATCATTATCGAATAATCTTTTGAAGATAGAATCATATAAGCCACACATACTTCTATATATACTCCAGAACTTACCTTTCCTGTTCAAATACACAGCTTTCTTAAGCCCTAAGCACTCATGCATCGGAGAATCATGACAAAGATATTAAATTTCTCTCAGAGTTTCAGGGGATCTGTAGTAAGAACGTTTTTCTTGCGATACTAAACACGGATGTCCTGAAGACTACAGAGAATACAAAACATCGATTCCTTGCTAAAAGGTACGTTATTCCAGTCCTGAATACCCCGTTGCACTTTGACATTCCGCAATAGTCATCCAATCATTTTTGCTTACAAATAAGTAGTAGCTTTATTTTAGGCACTTGTGATTTAAAACGTAATTCATGGAGTTGTTGCATGTGTCAGATGTTGAAGCATGCATTCTTTTTTTTTTATTCCCGCCGCTATACACTCACGAACTTCATGACCCTGAAGCGTTTTTTCTTAACGATACGTTTCAGCCCTCTGCCCATAGCCCTCGTGTTGCTTCTAGTGCGAATTTAATAAAACCAATCAGCACTCTGCCTTGTCTTAGATTGGTTATTTGTTTACGAACTTTATTTCCTCTACTAATTTTACAATTTTTATTTTCGGAATAATATTAAAAGCTTTACTAACTGTTCCTTCAGAGCGATTTACCTTTTAGTCAATCTATTATCTAAATACTTCATTGCGTAGAGGCACAATTGAAGAGGCTAACTAAAGCTGACTTTCAAATAAGTCTTTACGCGGGAATTGCAGAAGCATCATTTATGTAAATTTTATATTCAGCACTAACCAATCACAAAATTATACAAATGTTCTAATACTTTGATTTTCCACTGGGGAATATTTTAATTTTTTGAATGATTTCAGCATATTTTAATAAAATATCTGTTTATTCTTTAAATGCGGGGGAACATATTATTGTACTTTAAATTACTTGGAACATTTTATAGTTTTATTTTGTTCTTGTTGTTTATTTTTGCAGATATCATATATTTCTTAAGTAAATATGCCGTTTTTAGAGATTCTAATATATTGAATTGCAATGAGGTAAATTCACAGACAACTGGCGCCACGTCAAAATCACGTGATATCTACATAATGAATGTGAAATGCTATGCGCTAACTTAGGATTCTGTCGCATGTTATTCATTAACTGTATTTGTAATTGTATACATCTTATGCATCACTTTCCTTCGGTTAATATGTTTAATATTATTACATTTCTTACATTATTCAATTATATATATTAGTCAGGAAATAATCTGAGTATATTTTTATGTATTTTTGTTTTATCCTCATTTAATTGTGTTGATAAATTGTAGTTTACCAAGTTAAGCTTCTCCAATACTTCCTTCTGGCGTTTGTTTATATACGAATGATGTAAGCTCTAAATGATTTTCTGCTTTGAAAAGATGAATTTTTAAACTGTTAACGGCTATTGAGTTATTTCCACCTTTTTGTTTGATTAATCTCATTTTGTATCTTAAAAAATCTCATTGATTAATTTTGTTTGATTAATCTCATTTTGTATCTTATTCTTAAAATGGAAGATATTTCATTCATAAATATTATTATGTATCATTAGATATCGGTTGATTCTGACATCTTAAAAATAAAGGCCTCAATATTTATTCTAGAGTTATTCAATTATTTAAAATCACACAGTGAGGAGAAGTCAGTTTTCTGCTTCTTGTTCTCGCTTCTCAAAGAATTTAAGATATAACGTTCTTGAGGACTGGGACAGTTTTTGGACTAATTCTAATAACGGTCTACAAGTCAAAAATATTTAACGACACCTAATATTCAAACTAACTCTTATCCCAAACACATTACTTAATTTTTAACCACTCACGATCAGTTCACATGCCAGTCAAGGGATAATTTTCTTCAGGTAGGCACGGACTACAGAATTCCTAGGCAACTTCATGATATTTTTTTCTTTTTCATAGGTTTTGGTTGCAACGTGTGACGCACATGGGAAACTCTAGCAGTAATTCTATATTTTCGACTCTCCTTATCTTCGAATTTTTATCCTTTTTCTATTTCTTAAAACGTCTAGATCTCAGTTACATCTTGTTGGGGGCAGCACAACTATAGCCGTCTCGCGCATCTTTAAACTCGACAGATTCGCTCACCCGTTCCAATTGAACTACATTCAATATTTAAAAGAAAAGAATTTAAACTGATAAAGTGATATTATCAATATTCTTTATTAAGCTATATTTTTTTAAATGTTTAAAGTTGTTACAAAGAAATAAAATTATGCTATTGGCAACACCTGATCATGTTTTTGTTTTTAGAAAATTTACTGGCAACGAACAAAAAAAAATTAGTTTGGTTCCAAGGTGTAAAAACGAATGTTGAAAAATTGTGTATACAATTTATGTTTGAAAAGATGTGCGCAAATAAACGAGATGTCCTAAAAATAAGTCATCTTTATTAATAGTCTACAATACAGTATACCGTACTGTTTATACAAATTTAAATTAAAAGCTAACCGATACGATCGTCCTGGTTCGTGTCCCCGTCAGGTCCGCAAAGACTTCCACTGCTCTTTTATGAATAATTATCACGTTACTGAGTCAACCGATTACTACCCGTAAAGTATGATTCATCTTTTGAATTAGCAATTCAAATATCCGTGTTAAATTAACTTCTTTTTTTAAGTAGCAAAATATCTCCTATATAGTTCAATAAAAATTTTTCCTTTACTTTAACCACTGGGCATGATTTCCTAAATAAAATTGTAGGACCCGTAACCCAAGATGCCCACAATTACAGTTAGATGCGACTTCAGCTGTCCTTTCCTGCTGTTAATTACTTTTAAACCTTGTCCATGTGTATTAATGCATTCATCCTTTAGCTCCGCAAGCTAGTACGTCCCCTAAATCACATCTGTTTTAAGACGTCAGCCAGGCAGAGAAATAGGCGAGACTTAAGGTTTGGTTTTATTAACGTCGCACAAGAAGCAACACGAGGGCTATTGGCAGAGTACCCAAGGGGACCGAGCTCACCCAAAGGGTTTAGAGCTGCAAACCGGACCCCCGGGAAACAATCACCCCCGCACTCAGCATTTATTGACAAAATAACATAAGATTTACATAATTTTGAAATAAAGGTTAAACAAAATGTACAAGGTATTTGCACAACAAAAAATATACATGATAGAAACACAAGAAACAGTTGAAATTTTCTCACAGAAATAAGATACACAACAGGTTAAATAGCACAATACAAAAACGTCCACAAACTCGTAAACAAAAATTAAGTATTAGGCAAAGGTGGGAACATATATACAAGACATACAATTATAGCTACATGGTAAGGGATGATAAAAATATTGAGAAATATAATAAAAGTTTGAAAAAATTAATAAATTTGTTGGGTAATTTTACGAGCCGTAAGTATACAGGATTTAAGCTTAGAATGTAACAGAATGAGAATGAGGGCTATTGGCGACAAACCTCGCAATTTTGAACCTCCGTCAAGTGACGAGGACGGCACCTGAGCTGACACCCCCATTTCCAAACTTTCACATTACGCCAACGGGAGGACTTTGGACCCCAACAGATTTAACGTGCATCAACCCCGGCTACACAGCGGGTCTTTAGTGGCATCAAGGCTCGAACCCATGACTCAACGAGAAGCGCTGGCCGCGATTCCGATGCCTTACCCACTAGGCTACAGCGGCCGACAAGACTTAAGAAATAGCACCCATATGAAATGTCGTGCTAATTTGTGAAATATGTGTGCATATATTTTTCTTATAAAATATGTTGTACCTGTAAATAATATTCAATGTCGCATTTAAAAGTGAAGAAATCCGATCATGGTATTTGAACATAATTAGATAAATCATAAAATCATATTTACCCCACACTTGGCGAAAAATATGATATTGATGTCAGAAACGGAATATCATTGATTTATCGTCCATATTTGTAAAGTCCCAGTTAATGGAGATAACTACCCAAATAACGATGTTAGGAATAAATTTTGCGATTCATTTACACTATAATTTTAAAAAATTGCCCTTTCGAATGAAATTAAAGATATATGTAAAATTATAGGAGCAGCAGCGGTTAGGATAAACAATTATATTGAACATGCTATAAATTGTGATAATATTGTTGATTTGAAACAAGTTTTTCAACAGTTGTCTGAACGATCTCATGAACTTATTGATTTAGACAAGAATATTTCTTTAATTATAGCAGAAGCTGATATACAATCCGAAATTGAACGTTCTTTAGAATATAAAGCAAAAATAACAAAAAAGAAAATTTGGATGCTATAAATTAAATTTATAGTAGGAAAACAAGTGGATTTGAATGTTTCTGACATATGAAATAATTCAAGTATTGGATTTAATAGATGTCTACGTAGTCACGTGAGATTTCCCAAAATAAATCTGGAACAAATTTTGAGGTAATAGCCAAGAATTAAATTCAATTTTTTATTTTTCTGAAGGTGCTGTCAGTAAAAATGAAAGTTTATGTAAGATAGACAAATTTAATTATTAAAAAGGTTTATATGTCGGTTCTGTGTTACAAAATATAGAAGAGTTTTCTTTGTCGTCTGCAAATTATTGTGAAGATGTTAAACTATTAAAAGAGCGATTTGGTAGAAAAAATGTAGTGAATGCGAGCATGAATATACATTTAAATTAAAAACTAGACAGAAATTTTAATTAAGTGTATAGTTAAAGAAAATTTTTTGCTACTTGTAACTTACAAATGGGAATTTAATTCTCCAATCACACTGAGAACCCTCCGTATAGTGGGCAACCAACATAAATTTGAAAGAGGTGCTAATTCCACAAGCTGGAATTGTGTGGAAGTATTATTTGTTTCCGCACATTTCCAGCGAAGAAGTGAGAGGAAAGTGCCAACTCAGGTGTTGTCTTCGTCACTTGGACCGAGAGATAAAAACTGCCAGGTCCGCCAGCAATAGCTCTCGTGTTGTTTTTAAGTGCGACGTTTGTAACCAACCAACCAACCAATCAATCAATCATATCTTTCATAAGTCATGGTTGAATGAAAAAGGAAAGTTCACTATGGTACTAAAGAATAATGAATATCGTAGTGAACATTTTCTTTTCTGTGGGATTTTCTGTCTTTGACAAACAAGGGCAACGCAACCCCAGGTTCAATAAGCAAATAATTTCTTTTTTGACCTTTTCCCCCATTTTTATTCTAACTAATAAATTATAGGTAATTATTATTTTTGCGCAGATTAGCAAGATTTCGCCTTTGCGCCATAAACCTCAATTTTCACTCAATGTAAGAGACGTTATTATCATATTTCATACATCCTGTATACATTTATTTATGATTCGTATCTCATCTGGAACTTTTGTAGAAAAAAATAAGTATAAACACAAATGCAGGGAGTTTATTTCAATATTTTGTATATTTGAATAAGCAAACTTTTGGAAGTAATGTAGGCTCGTACAAAAAAAAAATCTATTTTTAAATAGATTAATGCAAATCAAAACAACAAAAAAGAGAAAATACGATTGTTATAGACACAAGGTTCTTCGATTAGAAAAATTAGTTTATCTAAGATATAAAAATGTTTCGAAATTTCGGCAATAGAGGGCACGATTGGTACTTCTGCTGGGATGGAGGAAAAAAGAGGTAATAATGGACTAAATTCACTGACAACTAGCGTCACGTTAAAATCACGTGATTACAACACAAACAAATCGGCGTGTCTGTGTTAGCATTGATTTCCATATATGCAAGCTGTATGTATTTTATACATCCACTTCAATATTCGATTATATTTAATATTCATATTTCTTACATAATTCAATTATATAAATACTAGGCAGGAAATAATCTTAGAATATTTTCATGTATTTATTGTATTCTCGTTTAATCATATTATTAAAAATCGATCGCAAAGCTAAGCCTCTTTATACTAGCTTCTAGCGTTTATTTGAATACTTATGATGCAAGCTTTAAATTATTTTCTGCTTTAAGAAGATACATTTTTAAACTGTTAACAGCATTAAGTTATTTTCACCTTTTTGTTTTGATTAAGCTTATTTTGTTTTCCAAAATAGAAGATATTTCATTTTTAAATATTGTTATATATCATTAGATCACAAACACACATATGGGTTGATTCGAATATGTTAAAAGTAATGGCCTCAATATTTATTATGGTATTGTAATCATTAAATTACATGAAAAATAAAGGTTAATAGTTAAACTGTAATTAAACGTTTTGAGTTATAATATAGTTCATGTATAAAAACTTTTTATTTATCAGGCTAATTCTATTTAAAAAAAATAAGGCATTATTGGATTTAAATTTGATTAAAACATTTTCTCTTTCAAGCAAGGTACATAATTAAGTTGTAACAGTTATAAAATGATTTACGATTCAAACGGTTCCAATTTTGTACTTTGAATCATAGATTTTTTGAATTTGTTTTGCAACAAAATTTAATAAGATGATTATAGTGTTTTGAAAAGGAATCAAAAATATTTAAGGGATGAAATGTGAATATGTAAGTTCCATTTACTATTTCAAATTTAATAATGATTTGTTGGCATTAAGGTTTCCCAAGAAAACCTACTTTTTCCTAGTGTCAAGTAATGTTTTAATCAAATATAATCTTTATTTGTTTTATATAAAATCAAAATTTTGATAATTGGAACAACAAAACACGTACCAAAAATTACATTTGTGATTAGTTTAGTTTTTTATTAACGTCGCACTAGAAGCAACACGAGGGCTATTGGCAACGAACCTCGTAATTTTGAACCACGGTCCAGTGACGAGGACGACACCTGAGCTGGCTTTCCCCTCTCCTAACATCCACACCGCCCCAACGGGAGGACTTTGGGCTCCGACAGATTTAATGTTCATCAGTCCCGGCTACAGGGCGGGTCTTTAGTGGCCAAGGATCAAACCAGCGACTGAACGAAAATCGCTGGCCACGAATCCGAAACCATGATGACTAGGCTACCTTGGCTTTTACATTAGTGATAATCGATGTGATTTTTAAGAAAATATATAAAATGTTACTTTTTAAAATTATTTCTTAATGGAAATGATACAGTAGGGGAAAATATATTTTTGAGAAATAGAAAGACTTACAATTTTTTTTATGAATTTGGAATACAGCTTAACACTCAGTTATGTTGCTTTGTCGTGCAAACCTGATTCTTTTTCCTTCTGTCCAACATTGGAATCTAGGTTTTCCTTTGTAATTCCTCGTGACACGAGAATACTTCTTATAAATATTATTCATCACTTCTAAAAGTTAATTAAAGGGGTTCAAATGTGTAAATAAACATTATACAAATATTAAGTCCTTGTATATTATGTCTGAATTATCTTACAAATTCCATTGAATAACAAATATATAAAAAACCCAGATTATAAAATACCAAGTTATGAAACGTACATGTTAAAATCTTAAATATTATATAAAAAAATTTTGTATTACAACACAATTAGTTGTGGATCCTTCCACCAAATCATGAATTTGAAACAAATGACTTAAAAATGGGAGGCAATTATGATGAAGCACCAGACAGTTAATTATAATATGATGAACAATATTTGGGAGATGACAAAAAAGATGAGACTGTAAAAGTTCGGTACCAAAATACTCATTAAATTTGGGTTTAAATTAAAAACATGTTCTATAAGAATAGTGTATTCTGAAATATATTATCCCTATCGTAAGGCCTCGAAAATTTATTTCAATTCATTGAAGAATAATCTAGAATAAAAGCTATTTTTTTCAACATTTTACTTCATGTGTATAATTTCTTATTTTATCATTTCCACACAGTATTATTGGAAAGAAAAACTGATGTACAACAGTTATTTGAAAAGAGTAAAGCCTTATAATACCTTAAAAAAAGCAAATATTTTAAAACGTCAAGATATAAAAACTGTATAATAATGTAATTAATATTAATATAGTTTAAGTTACATTAACTTTTACTTATGAAGTGAAAAAAAAAATCTTGTCGAGCATCATAGCCAAAAAGTACCGCAAATTGGCCCAAAACTCTTAAAATGTGTCAACCTTCTTTTTAAATATACTATGGTGTTATTCTATAAGATATTGTCAACAGCGTACACAAATATTTACACACGTAAATAATTTTCAATATTTTTCTATAATAATTCTTAAGATTCTGGGTTTTAAAACTTTTCAGGAATTAAAATCAAGGAGTAAATCAGGAAAACTATGATTACAATGTAATATAACGAATAGTTTGCTACATATATAAATGATTACATGTTTTTACGCTTTATGTTTTATTTATTCAAAATTATGTACATAGCAAGTTAGACACGAGCTAGAATAATGACATCCGGAATTTTCCTATAATATATATGTTATAATACTAAAGAAACATAATTTTCAAAATATTTCTTAAAAAATTGCTATAAATTAATATATATACAGAAAAAATATATTTGGATCAATTCTTGTACGAAATTAGTTTTATAAAACCAATTAGAAATGTTTTAATTAATAAAAATTCAGAATTAGATAATAAATTTATAGAGTGAAGAGTGCATTTTGAAAATTTTGAGTTATATCGCTTTTATTATACTCCATTTCTTCAGATGTTTTAATTAGACACAAAAAATTATAGTGAAATAAATAATAATGACTTTGCTAATTATATTATGTTCATAATAGCTAGTATCAAGTTTTATTTTAAATAATTCTTTTCAGTATTTCATTTAAAAACAAAAACATCAAAAAAGGAAATTCCCCACCATATGTATACTTCCTTATATCACAAATTTAAGCAAATGTTAAAAATGAATATTAACATATAAAAAAAAATTCCTCAAACAATCTTATTGAATAATATTTTAAGGAACAGCAGTATGGAAACATTTTTTTTTTTTTGTAAAATTAGAAAATCACAGTTAAATTAAGATATTTTCATAATTATCACACAATGTGAGTAAATTAAATAAATTTGAAGTCATTACTTCAACTTCTTGACAGAAGAGTGATTTAATATCTTTATGCTACAGCAATCCAAAATTAAGATTTAATTTGGTACAATAATATTTAAAAAATGTGGTATAATTTTTCGTTCCATTGAGAAGTAGTAAACATAGAAAAATGTCATGTACTTTAGTTTATGACGCACAACACATTTCATAAAAGCAGTGCTGAATAAACAAATTCAAGACTGATTGACATTGGAGGGCAGCACGTGCAGATATATCACGTGATCCTGATGTCACATGAATTTAGTCCACTGTGAAATGAGATTTACTTTTTAATATGGTTCACAGCTGCAAAGCTCATTATGCTCTTCAAACAAGCATTCCATACGGACGCCAGATCATAAATTTTCTTATAATTTGAATAGATAACATACGCAATTTGTAATCACAACAACACCAACGTCATTACTATTTTTGCGTATTTAAATTTTGCATGTAATATTCAATAATGGTAACCTGTTATTGTAATGTTCAGTTATATGCTCGCGTCACTTCCATAAAATCATCTACACTAGCATCCTTTATTGACACGATTTCGAAAATTTTTTAAAATTTCCCACATTGGTTAGTGAAAGTTTTTGAGCTGCATGCATGAAAATGATCTTTCTAATAAAAAACTTGTCTTCAAGATACATTTATATCGTCCCGTGTATAAAGTACACACAAGTCTAAATAAAGAGAACGGGATTGAATCTCAACCGGAGATTTTAATAATAAAAACAATTAAGAATAAATTAATTATAAATTTAGCATAAATGGAATTAACTTAAATTAATAACAAATTTAAGATGTAAAATGCTGCAATAAGGAGATGAAAATTTATCTCGACTTCACTGTTCAGCAAGAAGTATAATAAGATGCAATTCGCTTCAGTCTATGCTTCCCCGCACAAGTTATCAAGAATAAACATAGCTTGCAGATGGACTTCTTCTGTCGGATGTGATCGAATGCAACTTGTTAATATAGGTTTATGGCGCCCTCGCTAGGAAATGAGTATCACTTTTATTTCCCCCTTTTTAAAAAGAAGCAGTGCCTCGCTGCAATCTGGTCTGACTGCTTATAACAGATCTTCTTGAAATTCTAGGTACCTTCTTATCATCAAATTGATTATTTAGATCAAGGTAAGGTTTTAACTTCAGAACGTGGACGACATTCTTCGCCCTTCGTCGCCTACGACTTTCTTCCCTACTCTCTACTTTATGTCACATCAAATATCCGTCGAGTTTAAATCTTTTTCATTAGAAAGCCAAAACAAAGAGTTGTGGTATGTAACGATTCTCAGGGATTTTTCCGATATATAAGGTATACATTTACTGACTATCCTAATCACAGCGAGATATTCCTTTTTGGCTGTTGAGTAATTTCTTTCTGATGTTTTTATGGAACTGAATGCATAGTCTATTGGTGTTTCTCTACCATCCTAGACTTGTAATAGTATTGCACGTATGTCATATCTACTAGCCGTCTAAATATATCTTTACTTTCGCGTTTGGAAGATAAAATACTAAAATATGGTATACATCGAGTAATTTCTTCAGCGTTGGAAAATACTCTTCTTGTGAATTGTTCCAAGAAAGCTTAGGATTTTTCTTCAATAAGTCATGAAACGGAGAAATTTCTGATAAACAACCGGGAATACAAGTACAAAAACAGAAAACTGTGGACATATGAAAATATTTTCTGGAACAGGAAACCTTGTTACAAAAGCTAACATTTTGGTATGTGGATAGATTTTATGTTCATCAACTAGCGTCCCAATAGCGTCCATTTCTTTCTTCCGAATGACCATTTGCTTGAATGTCACAATAATCCTGCCTCTTGGATACATTTCAAAATTTACCTTAAGCGTAACATAGTGTTTTTGAAAATTCTGAGCATATATGATGATGTCATCTAGATAACAAGACAAATATTCAAATCGAGGTTCTGTGTAATAGATAATCAAATAAAATCTAAAGAAGGTAATTATAATATAAAAAATAATTATTATCTAAAATTCAAGATCATGGTTTAATAACTACGAGATATTTTCTTACATTTTACTGTTAAATTAATAAATGAGTTCGAATTAAAACCTGCTGAAGCGGGAGCTAGTTTTCTTAAAAATTATTAACTTTTATTATTTTGTGTTAATATTATATATTACGTATAATATCTTCCAATCTAAGTAATTGCTTTTGATTTATTTATCGTTTGGAACCAACTATGTTCTTAAGAATTATGTATTAAATTATTACGAAGCTAGCAACTGTTGCAACAAAACTGAAAGACCAACAACAATATATTTAAAAAAAACCTTGTACACCATTTCATAAGAAGCCTGAGTGTTCGCCTGATATTGCTCTTCTGCTGATTTTGATGCAATTATTGAAGAGGTTTACATAATCTTTCTGTGAGTGAGAGAACATAAGCATTACGAACAATGTGTTTTTAAGTTTTGTTTTTAATGCGGTTATACTTTTATGTTCTTTGTTTTTGGTATAGTCTTACTTTATTCCAGGCGTTTATATATAGTTATACTTTGTTTCACCTTTAATTATATTCACGTTTTCAATCTCGTAGTTTAAGAAAATGGAACATATAGAAACGAGTCTCTTTTAATACTGGGAGATAATTTGTATGTATTTCGAAATATCAATATTCATATGAAATTTCTGTTTAAATAATCTATTGATATATTTTTAATTTTCATATATTCATTGATTAAGTCACTAGACCATTGAAATATAGTCCAATTTTGAAAGCTGCTACACTATTAGCAAAAAGTTGTTTGCTGAAAGAGTTTCGCGAGCGTTTTCTGGGGTTTTTAGGATACGTCGATTTCCTTCAGACCACATGAATAATTAATGCATTAAACTACCGAGAACTTTTGGAGCATATCGGTCCAAAAGACATCGAATTATGATCTACAACATCCTACTTAAAGACAATGTAGCAGCCTAAATAGCCGGTTGGTCGGGTGGTATGCTCATGGCCGCCATCAAGTCATGAGATTGATTCCTGATGCCACTAAAAACTCTTCATGTAGTAGGGCTGACACCCATTAAATCTGCTAAGATTCCTATCCTTCAATTGGTTATTCAGAACGGAAGATCCCAGATTAGATATAGCCCACATCAGTTGTGATTGCGATCCTTCATTACCCACGTACTTAGAAGCGGCGGGAACGCTGTTGGTGACAGAAAACGGTCAAGTGACGAGGGCATTACCTAAGCTATCACTTTCCTCTTCAATCATCCACACTGCCTCAACAGAAAGAATTGGGACCTCCATAAGATTTAACGTGCATGAGTCCTGCTACTCTTCGGATTTTATTGGCATCAGGTCTCAAACACACTACTGGATGAAACTCGTCACTTAACCGAGGCTCAATATAATGAGGTCTATGACCAGTGAACCTCAAATAGTTTCAAATACAACGTGAATTAACCCATTAATCAGGAAATTTCAAGACTCGAGTTGATGTCACAAAAAAATAATGAAGAATTTTCCTTTGACAACATTCGAATATCTTCCCTGTGGTTCAAACTTGGAACCTTCGGACTATCGTATGTTTGGATCACTCAAAGAGGTGTTCGGATGACACAATTGGTCATGTGTATTGAGTTCCTTACGAATTTCCAAAATGGATTAACCTGTGCATCTAGCTCCAAAACTAGCATTCCGCATTTAAAGTTGATTGATTCCCATCGGTGTCCGTAAACATGAACTTTTCACTTTAGAAAACTTTTCACTTAAATTACTCGAGTACAAATGAAGGCACCGACATTTATTAACCCATTATACTATGATGCAAATATCCCATTCATACATTTCTTACAAGATGCTTTTGCCATCTGCATATAATTATCCAAAGACTTTTAGAATTCATTTTATTAAGTATGGATGCGTTTATTGTTAAAATAATCAAACCCAAACGTAAGAATTAAGTCTGATTCTCCGGAATAGAGGTCAACCGTTGCATCAATAATCACATATACTCAGACCCATTAAATGTTTTTTTCTTACAGGAGAAAAAAATCGATTACCAGTCACATTGTCAAGGATACTTGAAGAATGAATTTCAGTCTTTTAGCTGTGTTGTACATATTCTTCGGCTTTGGCTGGTGGTTTCTAGCACTCACTTGTTGTCTTCCACTTACTATACTTCTCATACTGAGCACGAATTTCCGAAGTGCGTTCTTTTCTTGGTTTTATACCACAGTTATAGATCCCTCTGTAAGAACGATTACCGATGTCGCTAGAAAGAAGACCTTTCAAATTCTGGAGGAGAGCATCGAGGACAGAAACAGCCTTGTGCCGCTTGAAGTTCTGGAGATAGGTGTGGGACATGGGCCCAATCTGAAGTTTTACCCCGAGAACTGCAAACTCACCGTTTTGGACAAGAACAAATTTTTTGAAAAATTATATTCAAACAACAAGAACAAGTATCCGCAGATATCTTATCAGAAGACCATAATACAACCCGCAGAACAAATGAAAGGTATCGAAGACAACTCCTTCGACGTTGTTGTGTCGACATTTCTTCACTGTTCTTGTGACGATTCTGTTGCTGTTCTTCGGGAAGTGAAAAGGGTCTTGAAGCCAGTAAGTGAACGTTTTTCTTTACTTCTATACGTAACATTTTGAATTTTTTTTTGGTTATCTTGCAAAGTATATTGGATAATATGGTGCAGGGATGTAAATGCTTAAATAAATAATTTTTTAAAAAGAAAATCCACAAAATTATTTTTAATAATGTTTTTCAACTTTTTTTAGGAAAAAAAAATATTTGTAAAACTATAAGCAACACTAGTACAACTAAACGCATGCACAGATTTGAGGGAAACAAATCTAAGAAACTAAGGAAAGAAAGTGATAAAAAATATTAAATTGCGTGGAAATAATGGGAATTTCAAAATTTTGAAATATTCGGAAGAAAATGTTGGAAAATTAAGTTTTCCTCCTTAGTAAAAAAAAGTACATTTTACATTGAATCATATTAGAAGAATATAAATATTCTTAAATAAATTTTTAGTTTAAGAATTTACTAACAAGGGGGAAGTTAACAGGTCAAATGAAAAGTTCCCGGTCTACCATAGTAAAACACATTTTTTTGGCAAAATTAGTTCTTTTTATTCAACATAATTCCCTTCAAGGGTGATACACTAATTATAGTGACCCTCCAACTTTTCGATACCATTTTTGTAGTACGATTTGTCCTTTGCTTCAAAATAGGCCTCAGTTTCGGCGATCACCTCTTCATTCGACGAAAATTTCTTTCCAGCGAGCATTCTTTTGAGATCTGAGAACAGGAAATAGTCGCTGGGGGCCAGATCTGGAAAATACGGTGGATGAGGAAGCAATTCGAAGACCCAATTCATGGATTTTTGCTATCGTTTTCACTGACTTGTGACACGATGCATTGTCTTGGTGAAGCAGCACTTTCTTTTTCTTCAAATGCGGCCGTTTTTCGGCGACTTCGTCCTTCAAACGGTCCAATAACACCATGTAATAGTCGCTGTTGATGGTCCTTCCTTTTTCAAGGTAGTCAATGAAAATTATTCCATGCGCATCTCAAAATACAGACGCCATAACCTTGCCAGCCGACTGCTGCGTTTTCCCACGTTTTGGAGCGGGTTCATCGTGCGCAGTCCATTCGGATGACTGTCGATTGGACTTCGGAGTGAAATGATGGAGCCATGTTTCATCCATTGTCACATATCGACGCAAAATCTCGGGTTTATTACGCTTGATCATCTTCAAACACTACTCCGAATCATCAACTCGTCGTTGTTTTGGGTCAAAGGTGAGCTCGCGCGGCACCCACTTTGCACAGAGCTTTCTCATACCCAAATATTCGTGAATGATATGATGTACACGTTCAGTTGATATTTTTAGAGTGTGTGCTATTTCATTCAATTTCAATTTACGGTCATTCAAAATCATTTTGTGGATTTTTTTAATGTTTTCGTCGGTAACAACCTCTTTTGGGCGTTCACCGTCTTCAATGCTCATTTCACCACGTCTAAACTTAGCATACCAATCCTTGATGGTTGATTTTCCTGCAGCAATGTCTGGAAACTTGGAATCAAGCCAAGTTTTTGCTTCAACTGTATTTTTTCCCTTCAAAAAGCAATATTTTAACAACACGTGAAATTCCTTTTTATCCATTTTTTTCACAATAACAAAAGTTGCTTCACTCAAAATGCTATAATTCACAAACTAATGATCCGACAGCTGTCAAATTTACACACGCATCTTTTGAGGGTTATGGCTAATTAAAAAACATATGGATATAATTCTAGTAGCGCCATCTATGTGTCAGGCCCGTGACTTTTCAATTGACCTGTTACGTATATAAGTAGTTGTTTGATTGTATGCAATTTAATAGCAATGGATTTTCATGGGACATTTTACCAAACTCAAGGTTAAGATATAAATTTTCAAATGAACAAAATTTAAAACTTCAGCTTATGATACATAGTAAAACGAATTTTCGAAAACAAAATATACGACTGAACTAAAACAATTGTTTCGCAAAAATAAGAAATATTTAGTAGATTTTCTCCGACCGTGCCAGATAAAAATATGGAGGGTTGCAAAGCCGGTGTGAATGAGTTCGTAATATGTCTAATTGGAATTATGTTGCGCTAACTGCCTAGAAGCGGACTATATCTAGCGGGATTGCAGGAAGCTGTCGGTGTATGCGCGAAATTTTACTTTGGAATTTGTACGTAGTGCTAACTATGCTGGTGTTCAAAATTAAGAGAATTTTCCGATATAGTCAATTATAATGCCCATACCTACTTAAAGAAGGCAAGTCCCTGAGGTCTCTGATGTAATCCAGAAGGGCAAATGGCCTGACTATATCTCCAGACGCTGCGTATCCATTTTAGTCACCTCTTATGACATGCATGATCTATAGTAGAATTATTCTTTAACACTCGGTTTCCATATGGATGACTTATTATTGTAATGAAATTACTGTGAAAAATGTGTCATTAATTTTAAAAAAATGAAATTTGTTTCGTGTTTTTCATAAATTCTCAGTTTTCAAAGTTACGTATTATTTTATAAAGTAATTGAACTAATCAAGTATTAAAAATGTTGCAGAAAATTATTTTGATTTAAGATGAAAGATTTTGCATTCCAGTTTGGAAGAGAAGTATTTCGAAAGCATTCGAATACATAAAATTCGATACGATTTAAAAATTCTTAACATTTGATGTTTTTTTTTTTTTAGAATTTCATTTTGTGTAATTTATATGTCATTTAGTATTCCGGACTAAAAATTACTCTTATCCTACAGGGAGGAAAGTACTTATTTATGGATCACGTGGCCTTTCCGGAAGGTGACATCGGCCTCTGCATCCAGAGGTTCGTGAATCCTCTCTGGTCTTTGATGTTCAATGGTTGCCATCTGGACAGAAACGCTTCAGAAAAGATCAAAGAAGCTGGATTTTCTGACGTCTACTTCCAAAAACACGTCTTCAGAAATGTTCATGCGTACCTGTTTCGCAACTTAGTCCTGGGAATTGTAACCAAGTAAAGCAAGATGATTAAAAAAAAGTCCATAACGCGACTGTTAATGGAAAATTACATATTTTATGTGTTGGTTATCAATAAAGCTTTTATATATAGTTATATCCTTATAACTATCGTAATACATTATCAAAAAGCAGTTTTCGAGATGCATGTACAAAGTAATGGTACTTACTCAAAAAAAAAAAAAAAAAGGTTTGTGTGGCAACTCAACTCTCTATTGGTATATTAATACTTTCCACTGATCAAAAGCGTGTTGTATTTATTTGGTATACTTATAGCCGTTTCGCTTACTTCTTAACAGCCACTAATGAACCAAAACGGATTAATTTAAGGACTGATTTTATTTTTCATAAAAGAAATAGTGATAAACAAGAGAACATTCACTATGACCCAGTGATTCAGTCTAATTTTAAACCAAAATATGTTTTACAGAAAGCACTATTTGCAATGCAGAATGAAATCATTTTCGCTGAATTCTAGGCGTTTTCTCTAACCCATTGTCAAGTGACCTGAATTAATACGAATAATTTTAGTTTTAGACAATCTGTGAATTCTTACTTTACCCCTAAATAAAATCCGTATTAAAAGGAAAATATTTTGAGGCTATTGAGGCATCTATTTATACAGTTATTAGAAATTGAATTGCAACGTGATTTTGACCAAAGGGAGAAAAGAATAAGTCGTTGAATGAGTGCCAACTGGAATTACGATGAAGACAAACAATAGATTTACCATAATTTATAAATAATGAACCTGTCTTAAACATCTTTTAATACAATCTTTAGAAAATACAACTATTAGACCGACACGTTATTTTATGAACATACCTCGCATGTAAAGGAAAAGATCTATGCAATACAAATTCAGACACTATTATTTCTAAAACTATAAGAATAGATTGGCTAGTTGATTTTTAATGTCGCACTGACCAACCAAAAAAGACCAACCAGGACAACATTCTTCGAACTTCCCAACTTTGAAGCTCAGCAAAAAACGATACGACACCTGAGCTGGCATCTCCCTCACCAAAATTCTACACCACGCTAGAGGGAGAACTTATAGCCTCAACAGAGTTACTGTGCATCAGCACTACTATATGGAAGGGTGTTTAATGACATCAGGACTCGAAACCACAGATCATCGATACAATATTAGCCGCCATTTCGCGACCATGTTCAATAAGCTACCTTTTCACATCCTGTTAGATTTGTACTAATTTTCTGGTTTAGCACCACTCAGAGACTTAACTTCTTCATGTATGAATGGGCTTACACCCCAAGATATTAGAGAGGATTTTCCTTTCTTTCTTTGATATAAAAAAGGATGCCGTATTATCTGAGATATATTTCTCTACATTAGATCTTCCACCTTGCTTACCAATTTCAGTGAAGCCAATGGCTTAAGTCCTGATTCACTAAATCTAAGTAGGGTTACGTGATTGATGCCAGTTAAATGTACGAAGGTTTAATGTCATTTCGTTAGCTTGGTGAAAAAACTTGTAGGGTAGTGTATCATCTCCAGTTTAATATTAAATGTACGTTGCAAATGAAGTGATATACAAATTAACGTCAAAATCAAAATTGATTCATGAGCTGATACTCTATAACAGATATTCTTCTCAAGTCTTTACCTTCTTATCCCTAGAACACTAGCATGTTTATATACGAAGCTATCACTAGAGATACGTAAAATTCGTTTTATTTGCTTATTATATTACATCAATTAAATATAATGAAAGTCATTTACTTTTTAAATAAAAAATAATTTACATAGTTTAGTTTTTATTAACGTCGAACTAGAAGCAACACGAGGGCTATTGGAGACGGACCTCGTAATTTTGAACCACGGTCAAGTAGTGGGACTATTCTACCCTTCCCGGTCACCACATGGGTCGTGACGAGGACGACACCTGAGATGGCACTCCCCTCTCCTAACATCAACACCAAGCCAACGGGAGGATTTTGGGCTCCGAACAGATTCAACGTGCATCAGCCCCACTACACGGAGGGTCTTTGGCGGCCAAGGATCGAACTCGCTACTGAACGAAAACCACCGGCCGCTAGTCCACGACCTTGACCACTAGGCTACCGCGGCCCTAATATTTTACACAATTGAAAAATAAATTTACATAAATGTTAGTTAAAAATACCATTATATATCTATACAGAAGGATATGACTTCTGGAACTCTCCCCATATAGCTTTTCCACAGTTCGTTGGATGCTGCTCTATATCTTCTACCAGAAAAAATTGTATCAAATACAAATTTTGTCGACAAATCATTATCTTTTAAAGCTGAAGTAAGTATTAATATTCCAAACAAAACATTAAGTTAATCTAATTTAAATTATTTGGGGAATCTTACGTAACATTTGCATAACCTATCTTCTTTTCGGTTTATTTTCTGTGTTTGCGTGAGTAAGCATTTTTTTCTTTGCTACATCGGGAATAAACAAATAAAAAAATTAATTTGGTGTCTTAGCAAATCCAGCCTTAGCAACTGGAACGGGTCTAATATGAACAGTATTTTTTGAGCTAGTTTTCTGCTTAGTGTTATCATTAATTTTCGTGTACCACTCATTACCATTTAACCCTTTTATTAAGTCAGCATCCAAAAATATTATATGACCCTGTTCATTAATTCTTGAATATTTGTAGTCTTTCTATTTTTCTTTTGAACATGTGTGTGTACTTCAATTTTCTTTTTTACATTTGTCTATATCACCACTACACTTAATTTCTTGTATCGTGAAATGAATCACTAAATCAGGATCAATCTCTATTTCATTCGCAGGAAATCGAACTCTTCTATATACGCCCCATTCACACATTTAAAAATAAAGATTCTAACAGTAGAACTTCGTTAAAATTACGTGTTTAAAAACCGCATATTAATAGCGTCATGTAAAACTCACGTTTATTAAAATGTCGTGTATTACTAGTGATACATAAAATTTATACGGGCAAATTTTCGCAAATTACGAGCGACACGTAAAATTCACGTGGGGAGTTCTAGTTCATGAAGTGTGACAAATGAACCGTAGACAAAAAAAAAAATCAAACTACTAATCATGCAGACTACTAAGGTGGGCGAGGTAGCCTGGGGATCATGGCTTCGGATTCGGGGCCGGCGGTTTTCGTTCAGTCGCGGGTTCGATCATTGGCCGCTAAAGACCCACCGTGTAGCCGGGGCTAATGCACGTTAAATCGGTCGGGGCCTAAAGTCCTTGCATTGGCTTGGTGTGGAAATTAGGAGAGGGGAAGCCAGCTCGGGTGTCATCCTCGTCACTTGACTGACGTTCAAAATTAT
>BMAW01106109.1:22752-81291 GCA_019974015.1 Nephila pilipes | reverse complement strand
TCCTTCCATTGGTGTGGTGTGGAAGTAAGGATAGGGGGTGCCAGCTCAGGTGTCGTCCTCGTCACTTGACCGAGGTCCGTCATCAATAGCAGTCGTGTTGCTTCCAGTGCGACTTAACAAAAACGAAACTAAAACAAATAAAATCAATCACTCAAGTAATACTCGTAATTTTGAACGACGGTCAAGTGAGGAAGACGATAACTGAGTTGGCACCGCCCTCTCCTAACTCCCACAACGCCAACGGGGGAAACTTGGAACCTCGACATATTTTACTTGCATTAGCTCCGTCTACATGGGTCTTCAGTGGAATCAAGGTTCGAATACGGGAGTCGATGAAAACCGCTGGGCGCGAGTCCATGCCCATGACCATTGGGGCAACCATAGCCACTTTGTTTGATTTTAGATGAGAATTTTTTTTCGAAATTATTCATCTGGGTCAACTCTCCCCGAAACCGGTTGAGGGACGTGATTTAAATAGTGACGGTAAAAAAGAATGTTTTAAAAATAATTTTTTCGTTTTACCTTTCAAATATTCTTACAAAATGGTAATTATTATATTCAGTTGTTAATTATAATTTTTTCGGATACACTAACAAAGAATAACATGTGGCTTTCAGAAAAACAAAATTATTCGCCTAATCAACAAAAAAGTCAGTCTTCATAGTGAGTGAGTGACTGTAGGATTTTATGGCGCAAGAGCCAAAGTAGGCTATGCGGCGCTAAACAAGTATCAAATTAATATAATTTGAAAATACGAATCACATCTTCTAAGTTAGGAAGCGAATGTATTGGCAGAAGAGCTAGATATGGTCATGCTGCTTCAAGTTTCAGTTCAATTTTTTTATTAACGTTGCACTAGAAGCAATACAAGGGCTATTGTCTATGAACATCGTAATTTTGAGCGACTGTCAAGAGACGAGGATGACACCTGAGCTGGGATTCCTTCTCCTAACTTCCACACCACGGAAATGGAAGGACTTTGGGTCCCAACGGATTTAACTTGCATCAGCCTCGGTTACACGGCGGGTCTTTGGTAGCCAAGGATCGAACGCGCGACTGAACGAGAACCGCCAGCCACCGATCTGAATCCATGACCACTATGCTATTGCGGCCACTCATGCTGCTTCAAAAAGGCTGTAACTATGATCTAGAAGTTTGAAAAAGCGGAAAGTTGAAAATGATTCAAAAGGTGTCTTGTCGAAAATACAGAAGGATCACGAGGGTGTGCTGAGGGGAAAGGGATGTCACCATTACGTGTTTACAGGAAACCGTATGGGAAAAGAAACCATCACTAGGGGCCCTCGGAGTCATGCTGTCCATTTCTACTTAAAAAAAGGTATAAGCCTCAGAGATCCCATGCTTAACAGAGTTACAGTTAAACAAATTGCATTATTTGCTCTGATACGTTTAGTATGTTCTCACATTTCATGAATTAATCATTGAAGCCCTAAAAGTATTTACATTAAAGTTTCAATTATGTTTTGAATGAATTTATTTTGAAATCGTTCTTCCATTCTATGAAGGTGACTTAGTGGCAAACATTATTTCACTTTTCCTGGAATGTCGTAAATAACCATGGTCGTACAAGAGCGAGCTATTTCTCCGAGCTGATTCTTGTCTGTTCAAGTAATTTTAGAATGGAGCGTAACCCCTCCCCCATACAAGAGTATTAAGTCATGGTAGAAGGGAAGAGGAAATAATGTGATTATTTGATAAACCATGACCTTTTTTCCAATTGTTATTTTTACTTCCGTGTGATCGTTACCGTTGCACAGAGAAACAACACGAGTGCTATTAGAGATCCCCTTCGTACTATTGAACCTCGATGAAGTGACGAGAACGACAACATAGCTTACATTTTCCTTTCCAAACTTCCACATCTCGCTAACGGCTGTCTTCAGCTTTCGTCAGATTTAACGTGCACCAGCCCCACTACAGGGAGGAAATTAGTGACAGCAAGGCTTGAATCGTTAAATCTGTCTGGGTCCAAAGTTCTCCCGTTGACGTGGTGTAGATGTTAGGAGGGGGAGGGTGCCAGCTCAGGTGTCATCCTCGTCATTTGACCGTAGCTCAAAATTACGAATTCCGTCGCCATCAGCCCTCGTGCTGCTTCTAGTGCGACATTGATATAAACTAGACGAAAACTATGGCAACCGATAGTATGACCATACGATGGCCGATGCTTCAGCTTATGAATCGTCCCTTTATTTGAGAACAAATTTACGAGATCTTTTGCCATGGCCCCTGTTTTATCTAAGTGTGATAACATTAATAAAAAAAAAATTAAGAAATTGTGATAACGCTATTACATACTAAATCTGTGGATCATACATTTAAAATATTATGAGAAACAAATGGAGAACACCAAAAAAATCATACAAGCTTTTAAGAATCACTTTTATTGAAGCACTGTAATCAGCATTCATTTAATTGATTTAACAGGTTTATAAAAAAAAATTAAAAATGTTTAATATCACTGTAGGTGCTTGAAGCATTATTTAAATTTATATATGAGGCGTGTGCATAACCGATTCGTTTTAGTTATTGAGCTTGAGAAGGAGTGAGGTTTATTGGCGCAAGAGCCAAATGTGTCCATGTTGCACCAAACAACATGTAACTGTGGTTTAGTCGAATGAAAAAGATCAAAATTGGTTGCCAAGAAGGATTGCTAGGGTATTCCGTGGGCTCGTCACCCATGTTTACCAAAGAGAGTAAACGCCAAAGAAAAGAAAAAATATCACTAGGTTGCCTCGGGGACATGATGCCCATACCTACCTAAAGAAGACAAAGCCCTGAGGTCGTTTTAGTTGTTGAACCGATTTACCATTAAAACATATACTACGTATATGATGGAACGATTATTTGTTTGCAATTAGCTTAATTTTTGGGACCCGATGAGAGCACTCAATATTTCAAACGTGGTTCAACGGATTGTCTTGGTATAGTCCAAATAAGATCTTTGAACAAAAAAATTCACAGAAAATTCTATGTTATTTTAGTCGTAGCTAAACATGTATATTTAGTAGATAACAAAAATGTATTGTACATTAATTTCCTTCATTTTTGCTGTTAAAATTAAGGGCACATTTCATATTTTTCCATATAAAAAATTAAAAAAAAAACATCCAAAGCGTTCATGAAATAACATCATTATCCGTTGAATAGGAATTCCAAATTGCCTCACAAACGTGACACGATAAAATCTTTTCGTTTTCTGTGTACACTTGGCCGGTGGAGTACGTCAATTCAAAATTAAATTTAAGCAAGCAGTTCTGGATTACTCCAACTTTACTATCCACTTGCGATTGTCTTAAGTAATCGAGATTCACAAGTAAATATTCATACTTTAATGCATCCCAGTCTTCAAAGCTGCATTCCCAGAACTTAGTCTTTGTTGCTACGTCATCTATAGTCAGCTTGCAAGTGTAATATTTCACACTATGCTCCCGGTTTTGGGGAAAGAATTGTATTTCATGTTCGTTTGTCTGATTTCGTTTTATGGA
Source organism: Nephila pilipes (assembly GCA_019974015.1). Taxonomy (NCBI): domain Eukaryota; kingdom Metazoa; phylum Arthropoda; class Arachnida; order Araneae; family Nephilidae; genus Nephila; species Nephila pilipes. The sequence continues at coordinate 77,788 of BMAW01106109.1, read as the reverse complement.
AATGGTCGCGAATGGGTTCGCTTCATTCGGTCGTTTGATATTAATAATTTTGTGTGAGATATCACTCGTAAAGCATAGAGAATAAGAAATACGTCTGATCAAGATGTGGGTCTTTACACGAGATTCTACGAGACAAAATTTATGAATATTATGCTGGACTGTTATCCGACATTTCAGCGTTAAGCTCTCGAGATTCTGGGGCTGGTTACCATGTTCGATTTCCGATCGTCTCATTAAGAATGGGAACCTTCCTCTTGTTTCTCCGAAAGGTATGGTACTAACATGAGCTCGAGATGAAGCGCCACAATTCCGGGTGGCAATAATTTCGTAATGAACATCACAGTTCGGAATGTAGTGAACAGCATTTATTCTGAAAAAACAAGCGATATGTTGATCATTTGACTTACCCCTCGGGTACAGTTCCAGTGTCCAATAAGAGCCAACCTGCAAATGCGAAAAAAAGATTGGACTGACAAGCTTTTCCCCCGTTCTTTGCCAGACGTGACTAAAGTTTTCAATTGTCCATTGTAATGAAAATTCTGCTCCACCTTTATCTTGGCGTTGCATTATCTCTTAACACAAATATTTTTCCTTTATTAGTAGAAACAGACTTCAGTGACTAATTAGATCCTTTTTCAGAACTCTCGATCTAAGACTAAAGCAATAATTACTTTTGCTAATTGGTGTTAAGACTATGCAATCTCCTTTTACTAATGTAAACGAGTTTTATATCGAAGCTAATACCCTAAAACTAGTACAGCAAAGTATATTTCAACAAATATGTCTGTGTTTTTACAAAATTGTCATCTTTTTGTGGTTAAAGTTAAATTGATTGCATAAAAGCTTAATTGGTTGGATATTATTAATAATCTTCTACCTTCTTTAAAAATTATGGCCGCAGCAGCCTAGTGGTCAAGATCTTGAAAATTCAGCCGGCTTTTTGTCGAGTAATGGGTTCGAGCCCTCATGCTACTAAAGACCCGCCGTACAATGGGACTATTGCACACTAAATCTGTCGAGGCTTCTCCATTGGAGGTATGTGGAAGTTCGGTGAGGAAGGTGCCACAGCTAATGTGTCATCCTCATCATTTGAAGGAGGTTCAAAATAAGGAAATCCGTCCCCAATAATTCTCATTTTGCTTCTCAGTGAGACGTTAATAAGGCAATCAGTTAATCATTTGACTTGTATCCACTTGATTAACGTCGTACTAGGAAGCAACAAGAGGGCTATTGTAGACGGACCTCATAATTTTGAACCTCCTTCAAGTGACAAGGGTATTTTAGGAGAGGTTGATGTTTGTTAAATCTATCGTGGCTGAAATCCCACCTGTTGGTATGGTGTGGAAGTTAGAAGAGGAGGGTGCCAGATCTCAAGTATATTTTCTCTGCGGGGCCCTAGTTTGGAGTTTCTGGCTTGGATTCTCAATTAACTGCGGGCTCGTATTAGAACAACTGCTTGCAGCTTTCCTCACTGACTTTTATTTTTTTTCTCTGAGGGTACAACATTTACATCTCCTGGATTAGTTTATATTTACATCTGCTGCAACATTTATATCTCGTTTATTTTCCGCGTAAGTGTTAAATTTCTTATAAAATTTATTCAGGATAAGGTTGTTAGTATTGGTGATATCCTTGCATTTTCTAACTTGAAAAATGGAAAATATTTTTGAGAGTTTCGATGAAATAAAGATGTGATTGTCGGCTCTAAAACAAGCTACACAATACATAAATTTATTTGCGAAATAGGAAAATTGCCCAAATAAATTTCATTAAAAGGTTAGGAATATTAGAAAAAATATTTTTCCAAATACAGGACGCTAAAATGAATTTCCTCCTTGAACCTGGTCAGGAGGAAATTCAATCATCAAATAGTAGGAAGAAATTCAATCACCTAAAAGTAGGAGGAAATTCAATAATCAAAAAGTAAAAAGAAAATTCAATTTTTTTAACGTCATCCATTAAATCGTGCAGGGCAATTTATTTGTTACTAATTTTAGGGACAGTTGTTGAGCAGGTTGTTGTCAATAGATTATATTTCTGGAATCTTAAAACAATATTATTCATCCTATTCATCAAATTCAATTTCGGTTTAAAGACAATTTTTTTGCTGTGATGACGCAATTTTTCATTTCATATTGCATATCAAATACATAAAATCTACAGAACATGCAGCTGTTAATTTTATCGATATCAAGAGTGCGTTCGACAGCATAAAGGGGTCTATTCTATTTATAACTTTTAGAAATTTAAATTTTCCAATCTTTTTTCTAATCTTTATTTTTTCTTACTAAAAATTTAGCATATTATTTTAAATAATAATTTAAAGATAAAGCATCTAACTACTCAAGGTTGTCCACAGGCATCGGTGCTTACAACCCATCTATGAAATTTATGTTATAATTCTATTTTGTATATTTATTGCGAAGACTTTTTAATTCAAGCTTTTACGGGTGGTTGGGTAATTATTTTCTCCAAAAATTCAAGGAGTCTAAAGCATACTTCCAGTGTTTAGTTAGTCTTATAGTTGAACATCCGGTCCGGTACGAGATCTCGACTGAGAAAACTACCCCGGTTGTGTTTAGATGCCAGTCAATCCATAACAAGGGAGTTTGTGGTAGTGTCGTAACCTAATTTTCAAAGTAATCAATTTCTACATTACAATTTGTAAATTTTATAAATATTTAGGTATTCTCCTCATAATTGCCGACTCTCTTGGAGCCTAACATTAACTATTTTAAAGAAAAGAAATTATAATCTCTCATTAAATTTTAACTAGGTTTTCTTCTGTGATTTCAATTCTAAAAATTATAAATTAAAGTACTTAATTGTTATAGAATCCATAATTGTTAATGGTACGGCAGTTAGGAGTGGTGATCTAACCTCCTCAAATTTCGAAATTAAAATCCATTCAGAGAATTTACCTTTTGCGAAAATTAACAAGACCTAATGGACATCTCCAATTGCTGCTTTGAAGGTAATTACCGGTACTCTCCCCCATTCATCTCTTACATTAAAATTTCATTTTTTAAACATCAAATTTGGAAGTAGCGTAATTGAAAATTTTTCGTTCATGATTAATAATATTCCATTCGAGGCCGTGGTGGCCTTGTGGTCATCGTTTTGGACTCGTGGCCGGTGGTTTTCGTTGAATAACGGGTTAAAGCCTTTGCAACTAAGGACCCACCGTTTAACCGAGGCTGATTCATGTTAAATCTATCGGGGCCCAAAGTTCTCCTGTTGGATTGCTGGAGAAGTTAGGAGAGGGGGATGCCAGCTCAGGTGTCGTCCTCATCACTTGACCGAGTTTCGAAATTACGAGGTTCGTTTACTAATAGCTCTTGTATTGCTTCTAGCGCGATGTTAATAAAACCAAGCCAAACCAAATCAATATCCCATTCAACTTAAATATTTTACTGATAGCTGTTCGTCCTAAAAAACAAATCCTTTTTTGAACAAATTGGGAGATGTGCTCCGAAGGATCAAGAATTGGATCCGAAACTTATACGTCTTCCACAGGGGAGGTTCTAAATATCGTTTACATGTTTAAACTGGATTCTTTTAATTCAGTTTTCCAGTCCGAGCTTTCGGAAATGCATTTGATATAGTTGGCTGTCTCTCATAACTTCAAAGTTTCTATTTATACTATTCTATTTTCAGTTTATCATCAATTTTGTTACTGCTGAACTCCAGTATAAAATCAACTTTTATTAATATCATTAAAGCAAAAATTAACACCTTATTCTGCTTTTCATTACTTACATTAGGTTCTCGACTACGTTGCAGATCATTGTCACGAAACTGCAGATTCGTTTGCAAAGCTCTGTATCACTGATGATGAAGGAAGTAATGTCCCTGCCCCTCTTTCTTAAGATTTTACAAAATGCGCTTCTCTCCCTTCCTGACTGGGAAGTCTGGTGGTCAACTTATAACACTGGTATTCGAGTTTAGTCCTCAATTCTAAAGCTAAAACTGAGTATTTATTCCAATTTTAGTTTTATTACTCGCTTTTTAATTGGTCGTGGTTCCTTCGTTTGTTATTTAAATAATTTTAATTTGAAAAATACAAATTTAGATTTTTGTGGCTCTGTTCAAATACTAATCACAACGTTTTCTTTTGTCCTTGTTTCAAAAGTTTTTATTTAAATTGTTTTGTTGTTGAAACGAAATATATTTGGCTGAAGTCTGTGTATGTAAATTCTTATTAGTATCTCAACCCTAATTCCAGTATTCTTAAGGCTCCTAAAATTACCCAGCAAATCTCATTATTGTTTCAATATTTGACTACACCTTTTAATATATTATTTTTTGTTTATTGTGTACTTATAATTGTATAGCTTATATGTATGTATATATTTTAGTCTTATATTTTATTTTTAATTCACGAGTTTGTAGATGCATTTTATATTGGGAAATTTAACCAAATATAAGTCACCTGTTATATGACTTATGTCCACAAGAAAAATATTCTACTATTTTTTTTTACCATCATGAAGCTTTATTTACTTTTGTTCCTGTGTTTACTTTTTGTATCTTATGTTCTTTTGTCAATAAATGCTAAGTGCGGGAGTGACTGTCTCCCGAAAGGCTGGTGCATAGCTGTAAAGCTCTTTGGTTGAGCTCGGTTCCCTCGTGTTGCTTCTCAGTGCGACGTCAATAAAACCCAACTAAACTCGTCGTTAAATATTAATGTTGGTCGCTAGCCAATGGGTGGCGGCTTTTCCTTCAAGTTATCGTTAATGAATTTATTTCAATAATCACGATTCTGACTTCTTCGAAAATCAACTTTTGGTTCCGAATTCGTAGCTCACGTTATTTTATGGTTCTTTCTGGTACGACAAAATACTAGTCTTATAGTGCATCTGATACTCATTAAATCCGTCAGCGCTTAGTGTCTTCTCTTTGTTTTGGTGCGGAGGTTAAGAGAGTGGCGTGTAATTTCAGGCAACGTCTTCGTCTCCAGATCGAAGTGTATTGTTACAAAGACGTTTGAGAGTGATGTTATTAAACTATCAGCCAATAGAAACTAATTTTTAATTAAAGCTGAACAAACCTCTGCATTTCCTTCATCCCCATCAGTCCGTCATAATCATTTGAAACAGAAACTCAATGGAGTCTTATTAATTGATTGCTTTATTAATATCGCAATCAGAAGCAACATGAGAGCTATTGGCCAAGCTTGTCATAGATTTCAACTTCGTTCAAAAGACGAAGACACCTAAGCTGGCACCTACTTCGACAGATTAAACGTGCCTTTTTCTCGCTACACCTTATTTTTCTTATAGAGGCTTCACGACCTAATGAATTGACTTTTTTTTATTTATGAGGAATTTAAAAGCTACACGAGAGCTACTAACAGAAAAGCTTAATTTTGTACTTCAGTTACGTGACGAGGACGACAATTAACCTGGCTCTTCCTCTTCCACACTATGCTAAGCCTAGAAATATTAAATAGGTATTAATATCCCTAAACAGCGGGGTATTTTTGGCATCATAACTCGAGCACACGAGTTGATGAAACAACGCCACGGGGAGATATTAGCGACTTAGACTAACCCGGCCAAATTACTTCGACTGCCTGTTTTATGTAGAGTATTTCGAAATTTAGTTCCTTGTTTATTAAAATTGTTTTATCTTTTAAAGTATTAATTCGGATCTACATAATTAACCTTAATCTATAATTGTATATCTTTCTTTATAATTTTCTTAAGAAATAAGCAACCGCATTTACCAAGTGTTCACAGTCGCTAGCTCACGACCTGCATTGTTTCTATCTTGGTTCGTTGATTTGTTCATGTGCTTACTGTTCGTTCATTGGTTCCGCTAAAGGCCGTCATGTTAAGTAGCTCATAAACAATTAAATTTTTATGAGCTCCAATTTCTAGTTTTTACCTGGTGGTGAGTTTAGAGAGAGGTGATAGGAAAATGTGTCACGCTTGTCACTTGTCCAAGGATCAAAATTGCGACATCCATGGTCAATAACTCCCGGATTTGTTTTAAATGCAAAATTAAAAACAATTAATAAGCATTCAACTAATATTAATATTTTCAATATCCAGCAGCATTTTTAAGGGAAATTAGTGTAATGATTGTGTGCTATTTTGCCAAAAACTTACCTCAGATGCATAAATAAGTTTCTTTAAATGCTACCAAATTGAATTTTGATAGCTGCTACGTTGATTAGTCGTCATTTTGCGTCGAGCTGTCTCCATCGACTTGACCGTGATTCGCAATTATGTACCAGAAACCAAGCACGAATGAAAAAAGGGGTTACTTCTGGTGAATCTACTTAAAAGAAGGCGAATATGGTCTCTTTGACCAGAAAATTCAAGTCTACGATTTTTTGGATGGATGCAAAGAATATTATACTTTTTAACTAGAAAAAAAAAAGAAGACTACCCCCGGAGAATACTTCTTTGGCTTACCCATTTTCCATTCATAATACAGATACTTTTCTAGTTTATCTCGCATATCAATCTCGTTGAATTATTGGTATAAAATATTTGATACCAGTTTAATTCGTCAAAATAGAAATATTAGTTAATTCGAGAATTTGCGTCAAATTTTCTAACACTTATGATGAATGTGAGTATAAATGACTTAATTTCACATACATTATAATTTTCAATACACAAACAGTACATGACAATAGTAATATATTTCATATAGTATTGTATTTTCATCAATATTTCTATGAGAGATAAAAAAATGTAAATAATTAGAAATAAGTAAAATGTATATGCAATATGTTTATTTATTTAGTATGCTTTATTAATTCATGATATTATTTACCAACATAGCAGTTAGCTGCAACACGGCCACTATTCGCAACGAAATTATTAAGTTTGAATCTAGTCAAGTGATGAAGAAGACAACTTCGCTGTTACCCCAATCCAGAAACTGATACCTCATTCCAAAGCATGGATTCTAAAGCTGATCAGATACTATTTGAATTAATACCGTACCCTATAGTTCTATAATGGTTTCTGGACTCGAACCCATTACTCAGTGGAAACAACGCCGACCATATGTTTGTGACACCACAATAAGTGACAATAATTGTAGTAGTGTTTTAAGGATGCAAAAGCTTTCTGTGGCCATGAAGCAACGAAGAATGTTAAGCTGTTATCTAGACGTGAGAAAAAATTGGAAAATGATAAAAATTGATTGACTAAAAGAAGGATTGAAATTAAAGAAATCGCTAGGGTACCCCAGAGGGATGTGTCACTCTTGATTACCATAGACAGTAAATCCCATAGGAAAGAAAAATATCATTAGGGGTCCTCAGTGTCAGGATGCTCGTACTTACCTAAAGAAGGCAAGCCCCTGAGGTCCTCTGTTATATTCTTCAGGATCAAAGTACCCGGCTATACCCACAGACACTGAGTACACAATTTAGTCGTCTCTTACGACATGCATGAACTACACTGGGATAATTCCTTCATACCCGGTTATCACACGGGTATTGCAGCCCCATGGATGTTTTGCTTTATTGTATATGATCTAAAAGAGATAAGATACCCATAGTAACTTCTACAATTTTCATTGATGATTTACAAAAGTGATATCATTCAAATGGGATTAACTGATTCTATTAATGGATTAATTTATTAATTAATGAAATTAATTAGCTTCAAAAAGGAATTTTTCATGACAGTTTTTTTTTATGTATCCTATTTCTAATTATGAATTCTTCCTCGTCACTTGACCGTGGTTCAAAATTGCGAGGTCTGTCGCCAATAGCCCTCGTGTTGCTTCTAGTGTGACGTTAATAAAAAAAACTAAACTAAACTCTCTCTCATTGCGCCATAAAAAATGTGGTATTCTTTAATGTGAAATATGTCTTTCTAACATTTGACGATATAAATGTCTTCACTTTCTAAGCGTTTTTTAGCTGTTTCCTATTTTTCGAGTTGTAAAAAAAATACTGAAAACTTAAGTAATATTATGAAAAATATGACTTGATATATAAATTCTTTACTTTCCCGGTTTTTTAAAAAAAGGGAACTGGTAATGGCATATTTTTACGCATAGTAGAACCTCTTTAAGTGAGACCTCTTTAACTCAGATCTTGAAATAGTCAGGATAGGTCTTCAAGAAATTTTTTTATTTGAGAAACTAATAGCAAATTTCCATAACAATATTAATTTATTTCGTCTGTTTATTTTAAAAAGTTATATTCATTACTGAAATCTTCTACCCCCCCCTAGCTGTGGTCTGAATCAATCTGACTTTACGAAAATTTTATTTAGATTTCTCGAGTCACGAAACTTTTAAATTCAAAACTTTGAAAACTTCCCTCTAATAGATGACGAAATATTCACATCCAAAGCTAAGAACGGACATCATATCCTAAAGGGACCATTAACCAGTTTATATAAGTTCATTATCTCTCCACTTATCATATGATAAGAGACTAATTATTAGTGTCATACTTAGAAGCACTTGAGGGCTATTGCAGACATTCTTTGCGATTTTGATCCGCCATTGGCTAGAAGCCAAGCTGTGCATTTCTGAAGCACACCACGAGATATAAAGAGCTTCGACAGATTTACAGAGCATCATCTCCATTACATTTTGGATACTTAGAGGAATCGGGACTCAAACTCACGATCGAACGGATATAATGCGAGTCACGTGTTCTTGACCATTACCACTCAGCAAAGACTGACACTCTTAAGAAGATAAGCCCTAGGTGGATTGCATGTTGTAGAGTATGAGACGCTGATTTAACTTATGAAACGTCAAGTCTGGATTTTGACTTTGTCGTGAACTTGAGACCATTACCACTCGGGGAAGATGGCCACTCATAAGAAGATAAGTCCTTGAAGGTGTTTATGTAATAGAGTATCATATGATGATTTAATTTATGAAACGTCAAGTCTGGATTTTGATTTTGTCATGAATTTGTGCATCAATTTATTTGCAACGTACGTTTATACTTATAAACTTGAGCTGACATACTATTTTAAAAGTTTCCAAAGAATGCTAAATCGAATGATTTTGAGCACTCGTAGATTTAACGAGTAACAAACCCGGTTTGGCTTTAGTGAATCAGGATTTAAGCAAATGACTTGACTGAAGTTGTGGTAAACAAGGAGGAACGTTCATAGAAAGAGAAATTTATCTCGGTAAACGCTGAAAGGTAGTAATTTCCACTGAAGAGACTCCTCGCGTACCATTGGGGTTGTTATTTCCGTGTTTACCTAAAGAAAATAAGTTCCTCGGTGATGCTGAAACCAAACAATTAATACATAACTAGCGGGATCACTTTCATTCCCTTATGTGACAGGGTAGCCTAGTGATCATGGTCGCGAACTTGGGCGATGCTGTTTTGGCAAGTTGTGAGTCCGAGTCCTAATGCTACTAAAGACTCATCGATGTTGCGAGGCTCATTCACAATAAACCTGTCGAGACTGCAAGTCCTCCATCTTGCGTGATGTTAAATTTTGGAGATAGAGGTTCCAGCTCATTTATCGTTTTGTCCATTGTCCTATTGGTTTAAAATTACGAAGTCCGTTTTGAGAAGACCTCGTGGGTCTTCTAAGAGCAACATAAAAATCAACCATTCAATCTATAATTATATTTTTGAAAATATACTTTCAGTATTTGTAATACATAGAGCTTTTCCTTTACGTACGAATTCTGTCTATAAAATAAAGTGTCTGTCTAATAACTGTATTTTCTAATGATTGTAATAATAGCTGTTAAGTAAGGTTCATTATTTATAAATTAGGGCAAATCTATTGTTTGTCTTCCTCATCGTTATTCCCATTGCGCTCATTCATCGAGGCATTCTTTTTTCCCTCTTGTAGAATTCATGTTGCAGTTCAGTTTCTAACTACTTTATAAATAACTGTTTTATCAGCTTCAAAATTGGTTTCTCTTAGCACAGATTTTATTTTGGGGTAACTGAAAAATTCACAGTTTGCCTATTTCAAAAATTCTTGGTATTAATACTAGTTGCTAGAGGATGGGTTAGAGAAAATAACTAGAAATCAATGATTGGGTTTTGGTTTAAAAAAAGAACAGTAGCACTGGGTAACAGTAGCAAGGTCCTGAATGTTTTCCTATTTATCATAATTTCCTTTTTTTTAAAAAAAATAATAAATATGACCTAAAATAAACTCGTTTTGAATAATTAGTGGCTGTTAATAAGAAAACGAAACATCTTTTAATATAGCTATTAGAAAACGAATTGCAACACGGTTTTCAACAGTGGAAAAGAAGAATATAGACAAACAACAGATTTCCACACATTGTAAATTAATTTTCAAGCAAATTCCTTTACTTTGTACACGTATTTGCAAAACTGCTTTTCGGTAATGTATTAAGAGAGTTATAAGGATATAACTATATGTAAAAACTTTATTGATAAATATTACATTAAAAATGGAGTTTTCCATTAACAGTAACGTTGTTAATTTTTTCCACACGTATACTCCTTTACTTCGTTGCTATTCCCAGGACCACGTGGCGAAGCAGGTACACATGAACGTTTTTGAAGGCGTGTTTTTGAAAGTAGAAGTCGGAAAATATTGTATCAGCTTAGCATATTGTATCAGCTTAGCCAGAATTTGACTCTAACGTCGTAAACCTGTACTGTCATTCATTCATTGTACAGGTTTACGACATTCATTCACTGTAGTCGAACCTTCAGCACTGTGCACCGATTCATTTACTAAAATATCTACTTGGTTAGGTATTCAGAAAGTTTTACATTAAACTCCCCGCCAAGGGTGTCAAACACTTTCCAATGACCGGCCATATTGTAAGAAGTAGAATACACGTGGGAATTTCAATATATTATTTAAGTGCCGGTAGTTTTCCTTTACTTACATTCGGTAGCAGGAGTACTGTTCCATGTGATTTGTATCAGTTTGTGCATCTCATAGTGATATCTTGGGTTACTCGCACATAACCTGGATTTACTAGAAAAATTACATATAAAACATTAATTAGCCTCCTTAAGGGGCTATTGTCTTAGGTGGATCACTTTTGGAGTACCAGGTCACTTTCCAGCTTTTAATCGTTTGCTTCAATTTTAATTACATTTAGCTTAAATATATTTAATTTAATAATTTAAGGATTACTATAGTTTTAATTACACGTAGTTTAAATATATTCATTTAAAAAATCTGTCATTTGCTTTCATTTTAATTACATGTAGATGATATAATATTTAATTTGAAAATTTAACGTTTGTTTTAATTTTAATTACATGTAGTTGAAATACATTCAATTTCTATAATATATTTTAATTTTAATATCGGAAAAGTTTACTATTGCCCACTTCTCGATATTTCATCGTTTACTTTAATTCTTATATTTAATTGAGTAATTTAATAGTAATTATTAAAAAAACCATACTTTGAGTGACTAAATCTGTTCTTTGAATAACTTTGAATATAATTTTTTTCAGAATTTTTTTAATTTTTTATTTCTCATAAGGGGAATATTTCTATTTCTACTTTTCATGGAAATAACGATGTTCCTCTGAAACTTTCTGTATACTTTTATCCGGTTTCGTTAAAGACATACGGAATCTAAGGGTCTAAAATAGACCATATTAGTTAATATTAAATAACGAAATTTCATAACAATCATTCCTTTTCTTAGCTTTAAATTAAGCAGAATAAATGCGTATATTAATATCAGCCTTGTAAATAAAATTATTATTTTTTAAGATTTCGTAAGGCGGCCTATTTAATGGTAGATACCCCAGTCAAGGCAGTAGAAGACTAATGGCGTGGTAGTTATTGTTCTGCTATTGGCAACTGTAATAATTCGCTGTTGTGGTTAGGGTAAATGGCTCGATTATTATTACAGGGTTAATTTCGATTAGTATTACAGGGTTATTCAAATGAACCATCCAATTTGAATGTTCCATATTTTAAAAAATAAAAGACAAGGAAGGATAAATAATACATGAATACAAAGGAAAACTGCTAAAGTTTAGTATTGAGAACAATAGGAAGCCCTCCGGTTTTATTCATGGAACCATTTCGCGAAAGCTGTTTTAGATGCTTTTATTGAGCTACGCGCAGTTGGATGAGTCATACTTTACCAGATAGCTTGTTGTTACATAGCAAGCGAAATAAGCCCATGCGATTTCTTCCTTTTGAGATTTGTAAAAGATAGAGTGTATGCCCCACCATTTCCCACAAACATTTGTGAACTTAAACGAAAGATTTCCTCTGATGTACAATCAAGTACAACTGACACTTAACACTGTATTTGGCACTAATTCACATAACAGATTCCCCTTATCTGTGTAACTAAATGAAATTATATCGAACATTTGTAAAAAAAATCTATATCTTCAATTTATTTTTATGTATTATGTATCATTCTGTGTCACTTATTTATGAAAATATAGAATTTTCAAATCGGATTAAATACTTTGAATAACCCTGTATTTCATTGACAAATGCCGCGGTTCAGTTTCAATATTTAAATGTTAATATTGAGTTGCTAAATTGTCAGTAAAACTTTTGTTACATGTTTTTATGCTGGCAAAGAAATTCGCTGTGGGCCTCAAGCACCCGCACATTTGATACCCTTGAAATACACTAAGTATAGTTTCAAAGTTCAGTTTGTTTTGGTCTTATTAATATGGAAGCAAAACGAGAGCTATTGGTGACGGATCTCGTAATTTTGAACCTTGGTTAAGTGACGAGGGCTAAACTTGAGCTAGAACCCCTCTCTTAATTTCCACACCATGCTAAACCAAGGAATTTGAGCCCCAATAGATTTAACATGCATCAGTCCCGACTACCTGTTTAGTTTCAAGTGGCATCAAGGCTCGAACCCACTACTTGACGAAAACTGCTGGCAGCGAGTTCACGGCCATGAGAAATGGGCTACCACGGCCACTTACAAAGCTCAAGTGCTAGTATTTAACAGGTCAATTGAAAAGTCCCCGGCCAACCATAGTAAAACACATTTTTTTGGCAAAATTAGTTCTTTTTATTCAACATAATTCCCTTCAAGGGTGATACACTGATTATAGCGACCCTCCAACTTTTCGATACCATTTTTGTAGTACAATTTGTCCTTTGCTTCAAAATAGGAATCAGTTTCGGCGATCACCTCTTCATTCGACGAAAATTTCTTCCCAGCGAGCATTCTTTTGAGATCTGAGAACAGGAAATAGTCGCTGGGGGCCAGATTTGGAGAATACGGCGGATGAGGAAGCAATTCATAGCCCAATTCATGGATTTTTGCCATCGTTTTCACTGACTTGTGACACGGTGTATTGTCTTGGTGAAGCAGCACTTTCTTTTTCTTCAAATGCGGCCGTTTTTCGGCCATTTCGTCCTTTAAACGGTCCAATAACGCTATGTAATAGTCGCTGTTGATGGTCCTTCCTTTTTCAAGGTTGTCAATAAAAATTATTCCATGCGCATCCCAAAATACAGACGTCATAACCTTGCCAGCAGACTATTGCGTTTTCCCATGCTTTGGAGCGGGTTCATTGTGTGCAGTCCACTCGGATGACTGTCGATTGGACTTCGGAGTGAAATGATGGAGCCATGTTTCATCCATTGTCACATATCGACGCAAAAACTCGGGTTTATTACGCTTGATCATCTTCAAACACTACTCCGAATCATCAACTCGTCGTTGTTTTGGGTCAAAAGTGAGCTCGCCCTGCACCCACTTTGCACCGAGCTTTCTCATACCCAAATATTCGTGAATGATATGATGTACACGTTCAGTTGATATCTTTAGGGTGTCTGCTATTTCATTCAATTTCAATTGACGGTCATTTAAAATCATTTTGTGGATTTTTTTAATGTTTTCGTCGGTAACAACCTCTTTTGGGCGTCCACTGCGTTCACCGGTGCTCATTTCACCACGTCTAAACTTAGCATACCAATCCTTGATGGTTGATTTTCCTGGGGCGGTGTCCGCATCAAGCTACGTTTTTGCTTCAACTGTATTTTTTCCCTTCAAAAAGCAATATTTTATCAACATGCGAAATTCCTTTTTATCCATTTTTTTCACAATAACAAAAGTTGCTTCACTCAAAAGGCTATACTTCACAAACTAATAATCCGACAGCTGTCAAATTTATACACGCATCTTTTGAGGGTTACGGCTAATTAAAAAACATATAGATTTAATTCTAGTAGCGCCATCTATGTGTCAGGCCGAGGACTTTTCAATTGACATGTTATGACATGATCAACTGACAGTCTCGTCAATAATAGCCCTTTCTTCAGCTCTATTTACACTTGATATGGTTAAAAAAATCTCTAACCAATTCTTTTCTTTTTTTTGCAATACATTGATTTTAGTTCAGTTGTATAATTTGTTTAGAAAATTCACATAACTGTTTTTATTATAAGCATAAGTTTTAAATTTTGCTGATTTGAAAAATGATATCTTGACCTTGAGTTTGGTAAAATATAACTTATATGAACCTTCATTTGTTATCTAATTGCTTAAAAGCAACCAACCACGTGACATAGTACCTTGTGAGTATTATATTAACTTTCTCTTAGTGAGAACAGAACAGAAAGTTAATATTCATCATATTTACTTCAGCAAAAAATATGCATTTTTGAAAATGAAAATTATTTTTATTTTACCATTTCAAATAATTATTAAAATTAGTTTTATTTTTTCAAGTATATCTCATTATCTTAAAATTCCTGTCATTACTACAAATTTTAAAGTCTTTAAGTAGTTTCTTCCATCAAGTTCATGGATTCCATCAAGTTCCTCATTTTTGTGCATAGGTTAAGTTGTATCAGTGATATTTACAGTGTTACTAAAAAAATTCTATCAAATACAATGGTAAACTGTAAAAGAATAGGTAAACCTATAATTTTGTAGATTTCTTAAAAATAATTCTTTACCTAAGTTTTTATGTCCCTGCACCAAATTAACAAATATACTATGCAATAGAACCAAAAACACTAATAATTTTATAAGGATTACTCGCACAAAAAAAGATATTGTTACTGAAATATGTGTCCCTTTTGAACTACAAAAACTTGAGAAGCAGCAAGGTAAAGTTTTGAAGATTAATTAATGATTTGGCCCACTGTCAAAGATTGCAGTGGTGTAGTGGAAAGTTTGTCTGAATACGAATTCCACCGACTCAGGATCGATTTTCGGAGTCTTAGACTTGGATAGCTGGTTATGGGTCAGCTCAACCCTTCATTTTTCCGGTTCGATGAATGAGTACCAAATTCACTTGGGAAGTTAATTGGTGGTGGTGGGTCTAGCGTCGGACTAGCCCCTTACTCTGGACAATAGTAATTAGATTCCCTGCCCCAAAAGTAATTAGAACAGAGTTGAGTACCACCTTAAATCAGAACAGATCTTAAACTTTAACTATTAAATATAAATTATAAAACTCGCAAATAATATGGCTAAACTATGAAACTGTGTACATGTCTCTAGAAAAATTATGCAGTGAAATAAAAGAATTCTTTTCGTTGTGTTTTGGTCATTTTTTTTTGCCACGGTAACCTAATGGTAATGGTTACAAATTCGCAGCCGCTTCTGTTTTCATCGTAGGATCAAGCCCTGATACCCCTAATGAACTTCTGTGTAGACAGTGGTCCCCAAACTACTTTCGTTGAGGAACCCCAAAATTTGTTGCCAAAGTAGGAAACCTGAATATTTTTTAATTAACGACGTTTCAAAATTAATATCTGTTATTAAATGAAACAAGTATTATTTTGGTATTTCAGATTTTATTGAATTGAACAAAATTAAAAAAATCAATTCATCATAGAAATAGTTCATAAAAATACAAAACATAAACTAAAATAAATGGGAAATCTTTAATGTGAAGGATGCACCTGCTTCTTTGACTCCATGATTCTCTTAAAATTAGGCGTTAGGTTTGATAACTGAACTCGCATATCTGGTGCAGCATCAAGTTTGTTACGATATTTGGTTTTTGTCGCAACATATTTTTCAAACCCAAATTCACACAAATAAGTGGTTGCAAACGGCAATAGAATTCGAAAAGCCTGTTCTGCTAGATTTGGATATTCATCGAATACATCTGACCAGAATATTGTTAATGAAACTGTTCTAAATTTGGCTTCTAATTATTTATCCGAACTCAATTCAATTAAATTTTCATAATCTATGGAATGAAATCCTTTCGGTTTTTCTTTTATTTAAAAAGGATTTTGTACCCAGTAATTATCTTGATTCTCTAAGTTTCGAAAATAATCATTGAGTGATTGTGTGAATATATTAAAACACCATTTTTTTTTTAATCAAATAAAAATTTGTCTCGCGGAACGCTTAATTTTTTTTCTTGGAACCCCAGGGTTCCACGGAAACCACTTTGGGAAACACTGGTGTAGAGAGATTGATACATGTTAAACCTGTGTCTAGATCCGAAGTTCTCCCGGAAGGTCCTATGGGGAAGTTTAAAGAGGCAGGTACTAACTCATGTGTCGTTCTAGTCACTTGACCGAAGTTTAAAATTATCAGAACCGTTTCCAATACCCTTCGTGTACCCTTTACGGGGGGACGTTAATCAATAAATTAATCAATTGGTGGTCCTTTTAAGGGTACCTAGTACACTTAAAATCAGACGAAACAAAAAAAAACTGTTCAGTTTTAGATAAAAGGAGGAATGTATAGGATATAATTGTTAAAAATAAAATATAAAGGAAAACGTTCACTTACTGGCTTCAAAACCCTTTTCACTTTGCGAAGTACAGCAACAGAATCGTCACAAGAACAGTGAAGAAATGTCGACACAACAACGTCGAAAGAGTTGTCTTCGATACCTTTCATTTGTTCTGCGGGTTGTATGATGGTCTTCTGATAAGATATGTGAGGATACTTTTTCTTGTTGTTCGAAAAAAACTTTTCAAAGAATTTGTTCTTGTCCAAAATGGTGAGTTTGCATTTCTCGGGGTAGAACTTCAGATTGGGCCCGTGTCCCACGCCTATCTCCAGAACTTCAAGCGGCACAAGGCTATTTCTGTCCTCGATGTTCTCCGCCAGAATTTGAAAGGTCTTCTTTCTAGCGACATCGATAATATTTTTGACAAATTGTTCCAGAAATGTAGCATATGACCAAGAAAAAAACGCACTTATGAAATTCGTGCTGAGTATGAGTAGTACAGTTAGTGGAAGATCACAAGTGAGTGCTAGAAACCACCAGGTGATGCCGAAGAATATGTATAACACAGCTAAAATGCTTGAATTCATGGTTCAAGTATCCTTGATATTGATACTAGTAATCTGTTTTTCACCTGTAAGAAAAGCAAACGATTAATTTTCTTAACTGTATGTGATTGTTGATTCAAAAATTGGAACCGCAGTGTAGTAGGGCTGATGCAAGTTAAATCTGGTGAAGATCTAAATACCTTTCTTTTGCGAGGTACTGAAATTTGGAGAATTAGTTGATAGCTCAGGTAACGTCCTTGTTCATTAATCGAGGTCCATCCTCAATAGCCTTCACGTCGCTTCTAAGTACGTTGTTAATAAACAGTCACATGTGTCGCGGACGATACCGGAGCTAGAACCTCTTTCTTCGATTGACCACACAAGGCCATCAGGAGGACTTGGGGTCTTAACAAATTTCATGGGGTCACTACACGGTACCTCTTTAATACAGCAGGCCTCGATCCAATAAATTGAGGTCTCCATTACTCTGCGAACATAATTCATCTATTACGGCCGCTAAATTTTCCTGCAGTCGGAGAATATTGCGGATTTTAATTGAACTCCTTTTGGACCGATTTGCACCAAAGGTTCACAATAGTAAACTACAATAATTGTTCTTATGGCCTGATGAAAACCAAAGTATTCTATCAAGTCCAGTAAAACCCTAGCTAAACTCTTGCAGCAAACAACGTTTTGCTAGTATTGGAGGCACTTTCAAAATTGAATTATGTTTCAGGGGGCTAGTGACTATATAAATGAATGTATGAAGAATAAAACTATGTCAATTGATTATTTAAATTGAAATTAATTATCAATATTAGTATTGAAAAATATATAAATAAATCTCTCTGCATTAAAATAGACTCATATATATTTGATCATCTCTCGTAAACAGCGACATCGAGAACATGAAACTAATAAAAATTGGAATAAAATAAACACATGGAAATTATACCAAAAATAAAACCATATCTGCATTAAAAACAAATTTAAAAACATTCAGTTCATAATGCTTATATATTCACATAATATGTAAATTTCTTCAGGAATTTCCTCAAAATCAACCGAAGAGCGATATCAGAAAGTGAAACTACCTTAGAGTTTTTTGAATTTCGGTATCAAATGACGAATATGATGCCTGAGCAGGTATTACGTTTACCTGAACTCCTGATACTGTGGATATTTCGAACTGTTTTTTCATGGCAAGTAAAATACCGTACTACGATGGATATAAATGGGCAAATGGCATGTTTACCTCAATATAGACATGCCATTTAAAATTCCTTTTCCTTTCCAAGGAACTTTTGAAAATCCCTCTTATATAGTGTGTCTCATTAAAAATACATCTTAATTACAGATATTTTTATGGCACAGATCTCTTTCATATAAAAGCAGTTTGTAAATTTACATTCCCCAAAATAGCAGTTTTGTATGACCTAAAATTTAATTCCAAATTCGCGATAATAGAAATGGGGAACGTAGATGATTTCATGGAATGGACGTATGCACATCAATATCACAACAAATAATTAGTTAGCAAAATCGTTATTTAAGACTACAAACACATTTTAAACAAGCGAATGTAATAAATGTGTTAGATGTTATTGTGATTGCGAAATGCCTGTGGTACCTTTACGTGTGATATGCAAATGTATCATGTGGCTCAGAATGGAATGTGCTGTTGGACATATTGAGCATATGTGGCTATAAATCATGCTAAACAAAATGTCTCATTTCACAATTGTTACCTCCCTTTTGTTTTGTCTCCATTTTCGCATTAGTAGTTACGACTTCTAAGAACGAAATATTGAGATATTTTCCACATATCATGCAAAATAATCTTTTATGACGAACATAAGTATGTAAACTGTATGGTTACCGACCCATAAATCTATTTTAATAACTTTTACTTCCACATCGATCTTCTGGAAAAAACTTGTATGAAGTAGTCTGTGTAAAAATCTAAATCATTTAAAAGGCATTGAATTCTTTCAGTTAATTAAAAATTTTAATTTCCTTTCAAAGCTTAATTTTCCCTTGCTGTTCCCTGAAAAAGAAAGAGAGTTGTCTTAAGATTTCAAGTGATATTAAATTTATTTTAAAAGTATGAGAAATAAAATTAACAGCTTTTTCAAACATGCCAATCAGGTGTCACTTTTTCAAACATTTATTTTGCGATTGGAATGAGAACATCCAATGTGATGAGATTCATTGATCGATTGATTTTTTTTATTAATATTGAACTTAGAAGCAACTTATAATATAAATTAATATTTAATCTTATTTTTATTCTTAGTATAAGGTATCATCTACCCCTTTTTAAGAATAAAATTACTTACGTTTTTTATAACGAGTGAGTGAGTGATTGTTTATTAACGTCTCCCAAAGAAGCAACAGGATGGCTATTTAAGCGTATCTCATCCTTTTGAGAATCGGTTAAGTGAGGAGAATGACACTTGAGCTAGAATCTTCCTCTCCGAACTTCAACATCACACTAACGTTGAAGACTTGGAGACCAGAAATATTTAAAGTGCTTGAATGGCATCAGGTCTGGAATCCTCTGCTGAACGAAAACAACGCAGTCTACGACAGAAAGATGCTTAAAGCCTAGATTATTTCAAGTGTAGATGAAAGGTTTTTGAAGTAATTATATGGGTTTTAAAAACTGCTAAAAAACTGCTATGATGTTAATGATTCTGTCTTCCTTAATGCTCACCTTATCTACTATTTGAACACATTTTTATGCAGGAAAAAATTCCAGTTTTCTTATGAATTTAAGTCCTTCTCACACATACTTTCTTTCATTGCACTGTATTCGTAAAATTTAGAGACGTTTAAGAAATATATATTTTTTCAATCGAATACAATTTATAAAAATTATTAAATTATTTATTGTAATAGGCCAAAGGAAATGAAATGTGAAACAAAATTTTATACCAGAAAAAAATGAATAACTTCAAACACAAATGAATAATGGAAGAAAATATTCAAATAGTTATTTGTAAAAAACATCAAAGTCAAAGTGTAATATTAGTTTTCAAGCCTTTTTCTTTCGGTCAAATGTTTCGATTCCGAGTATTATTCTGTAGTGGTACAGAAGACTTCGGTCTTAAGGGCTCTGAAAAATTTACAAGAACAACCTATAAAAATTTAAAAGATTGGATTGTCTGAAAAAAGTTATTGTTAAAGTATAGATTTTCCTTATTACCTTAAGACAAACCTCAAGAAGATATTTTAATTACTTCTCGAGTAATAGTAAAAAAT
Source organism: Nephila pilipes (assembly GCA_019974015.1). Taxonomy (NCBI): domain Eukaryota; kingdom Metazoa; phylum Arthropoda; class Arachnida; order Araneae; family Nephilidae; genus Nephila; species Nephila pilipes. Next base: position 57,370 of record BMAW01106109.1, on the reverse strand, counting down.
GTACATATTTACTTTTGATCAACTGTACTGCATAGAACATTTTAAAAAGGTCCTTTTCTCAAAATGTGACATTTCCTCATTTTGTGTAAGGATCTGAAAAAGTCTAAGATAGCCTCACGAAAGCTGTATTGTTATATTATCGATTTAATTTGCATAATTTCAACTAAAACTAATCTGTTTCGAACATATATTGATATCTTCATGAAATATGTAATGAAATCTGAAAAATGCAAACGACAATTTTGAATTAATATTTATATAATCGCAAATTGCATTACATATGTTTAATTTAATTTTGAATGCATGTAACTTTTATATGTATTTTTAATCAAAAATCATATATTTTGTAAGTAACACGTTTTACAGTTTCAAACGCAAATCAATATAATTTTAAATATAAAAACAAAGCATTATCATCAAGCAGTATTTTATCAATTATTTAAATTTTTGTGAATATTTAAAATCTTCTTATCAAAGTATGAATCATAAAATTATCACACACGAGATAGTTGTATCATTTCATTTAGATCTTTAAAAAAAAATGAAATTTATTGCTATTAAAAAATGCGCGATTTATTGCTTTTTACTGTCGTATGACTTATTAATGAGATAAAATGTATTTAAAAAATTTATATCCATTATTAAATTATTATATTAAAAGGATTACAGAAAGGTATAAATTTTGCTTCTTAATGCATAACACTATGTATAATTTATAAGCGCTTAAGACGCCTAATTAAGATGCCTAAGTATATATATAATTTCTGATATATTAAATAAAATACCTACTTATATAAGAGATCAAAAAACAGTATTATAATTCGCATCAAGCTTTTATAAATTATGTATTTTTTGACATTTAAAAACAATTCATTCCATTTATAAATAAAATATTAATTAATTTTTTATTAACATTTATTTAATTCTTTATTTTCTGAAAATTTGCGACTAAAAGGCAATTAGGGGAGCTATACGTGAGTGCAAAATTTCCAAATGAACTGGGCGTTGTGCAAATCCTGAGGCCCCAGTCCCTTTTAAACCCGTCACAGCTTGAACATATCATAGAATTGTAAAGTCATTGGAGTTATACGCATATGCTGAATTTCAACCCTATCAGATGATAGTAAGGATGATTAAAGTTCGAGTACAAGTTTTGAACTGGAAGGACATATAAACATATAATGCAGATTAAACTAAAGGTAGTAAAAAAAAGAGAGTCGGATCAAATGTATTCTTATAAGAGAGATCATTGACATTCTGTTCAATTGAGTGCCATAGTTTTTAAGTTTTATAGTGGTTTCTTGGAAATGTTTGGGTGTCTTGGCTATTACTTCTTCAATTTTGTAAGTTTTCTATAAGCCTGAAAAAATGGTGAAATTTTATTCAATACTTTAATTCAATTTTAAAAAAAATTGCAACCGCCGTTTTATCAGAAACTGTAAACAAATAAAGAAGGAGGTTATCATCACAAACGTAAATGATTCAACTACACTCTACATGGTAGTAGCCAGCCCCTAAATTTTTGTAAAATCTAAGGAAAAATTCTTTTCCTCTATTGACAGAATATCGCATCATTTGAAGACATTTTTTGAATTACCACCGAAAGGTCGGATAGCCGGAATTTCGCACAAGTATATATATATATATGTATATATATATATATATATAATATAAAGTTTGGTTATTAAATTATGAAACTGACGTTGTATAAAATTTTATTTTGATGTCGTGCATACTTACTTATTATCACCTTCAAAATACACCCCTCCTCTATCCCTACAACGCACCATGCGAATCTCGAAACATTGCTGGAAGTCCTATTCTGTCAGGTTCTTCAGGACGCATGCTGCTTTCTGTTTCCTGTCTTCATCATACTCAAATATTATTCCTATTAATGCAGATTTCCCCTTCAGATAGAAATTGCAGGGCGCAAGGCCCGGTGAATAAGGTGGATGATCAAACATTAGGACGCTGTAAGAATCCTCGTGTTAGGATGCGGAATCTTGATAGACATTGAGGAATGACTTGTCCTTCCAAATTAGGGTCGAAATTTTCTTATTCTTTCACGAAGTTCAGCAAGAACGTAAATGTTGTAATTTTGATTCATAGTTTGACCTTCAGGAATCCAGTGAAGGTATACAATCTCATAAATATATCGAGAAAAAAAAAACCCAATCAACATTGCACTGAATTTTGATTTTTCTCTTTCGATATCTTTTGGCTCTCGGTGAAGATGCGCTCTTCCAGTGCATGGATAGGCGCTTCGCTCCAAGATCATAAGTAAACAAAAACTCGATTCGTCCCACATTGTTATCCTTTCAATAAGTTTGGATCATTTTTTATGACATTCAAATTATTTGTACAAACATTTTTGCGAGATTCTTGTTGTTCAAACGTGACAATTTTCAGCACAATTTTGATACACACTTTTCCTTCTTAAAATTGTTAAGTAAAATATAGCTTAACTAGTTTTGTCTCTGGTGCGCCATAAACAATCACTCACTTTCTCAGCTTTTCTGTTTTAAACATGTTATTATCAGTGTTTATTATCCTCGTTAAATTATTACCCAATCAATTATAACTGGGCAATAACTGCCAGATTTATATTACTTTACGTATGCTCATTAGAAGAAAACCATATCTACGAAAAAAAATAATTAACCAATGTTGCCTTGGGCCATAGCTCATAGGTAATCGATTTGTTAACGATGTTTTCCGAAACTTTTTTCCACCGTTACAGTTGTAGCAGTGAAAACATACACGATTGGAAATAATTTTTTGATTTCTTAATGATCTAGGGAGTGACTATATTTTTCGATAAATTTCTATTTTTTTGTTTGGGAGCCTATTTATTTTATGCTTTAAAACACGTATTTTTATATTTTAATGTCTTCGAATTCTAAAGAATGGAAAACCTTGAAGATATTTTACTATACAATAAACGAGAAATATAAATTTTCATTTTTCATCGTTCATCAATTAAATCTAACTAATCATCACGTAATTTCTAAGGTTTTCTTTATCTATAAAACTTATTCTAATATTTTACAGGTAAAATATTTTGTAAATTATGAAATATTCAGAGCTCCTATTTCATTCAAATTTTTTATAATTATAAATTTAAAAATAGTTTGTAAGAAAAAATTTTGAAATTATTATAAAAAGAGTTTTAATTAATTTAGAGCATTATTCAAAATGTGATTTAATTGCGTTCTGTTACAATAGAAATGATCATCTTCTCCATAAAATGCGCAATCTATTATAAAATAAATATTCAGTATTAAAAATTTAAAAAAACAAAGAAATGATTCCGTACTGGGGCTTATTTTCTTTAGGTAAGTACACGAATAATGACCCTGAGTTACCCTAATGATCTTTTTCTTTCCAATGGAGTTTGCTGTATTTGATAAACACAATCCCTAGGTACTTACCGATCTTTCTCCATTTCTTTTCTCCTTCTTGTGAAACAATTCTTCCATTTTATTTTCCTTTTTACTATCTAGACTACAGTTTAAGCAAATATTTGGGGGTAATTTAGCCAGATTTGGCTCTTGCGTCTCTAATCCTATCACGACAGCGGCTTTCTCGAGACTAATACATAACTTTCTAATATATAAAGACGATTAAAACAACCTTCCTAAATTGTTTCATAAATGAAAATTGAGTAGGATATTTATAATAAGTACTTAATAATTTGAAATACTTCGAATAAATTCAACAAAAATAAAAATTTATTTCTAATTTAAACAACTAAATATTTTAGGGTAATGCTTTGTAATGAAGTAAAATATTGCAATTTCAGAACATGATCTAAGTCGTGCGTGTGTGAGTGAAATTTTATAAAAATTCATATTTTTTTTTTAGTATTGAGAAATAAACTTTCAATAGGGAAGTGTACTTATTTTCCCTTATTAAATCAACAAATGAACGTAATTTCATATATACCAAATTCATTCAAAAACGTTTTAGTAAAGCAACTATAACCACTTCGAGAAAAAGAAAATGTTTCTTAATTGTAATTACTTTTCCTTTTCTCTTTACTAATTTTATGCTATTTTGTTTCCTTTACAGAACCGGTGAAATATAAAATTCCACGAAAGAAGGTTTCATTATGAATTAAATAAAAAAATTTGGAAACTCGAAAATAAAATGAAAAAGAATAAAATTCTTTACAATTATAGTATTAAAGAAATTCAAAGGGGTGTTTTTAAGAAAATGACACTAAAAATCAAAATATATGTAAGTATAAAATGTTTCAAGTATGATTATTTTATGGATGAATTAGGGACCTTGAACTCCATTGAAACGGTGTACAATATCCTTTATCTCCCAAGCAATCTATATCTTTGATGAGTTTTAATTACAAGCTGCTTTTTCTGATGCCTCATGATCTCTACAAGGTTAAACCAATTCCATTAAGTCACGTATTCTCAAACACTGCAGCATCATTGAAGAGGAATGTTCATCCAAATTCGGAAAAATTGTAAAACCTTCACATTTGTAGAATTGTGTATTTAATTGCTTAAAATATGGAAACCTTTAGCTATCTTCGAAATTGATCAGAAGATCAGTATGAGGGCTGCCGACATCCGTAACACGACGTCAGTAGTACCACACACGCAAAAGTTGCTCCATATTCAATAGGAATGCAAGATAGATTCACGTTCGATATGAAGTATGTATGACCGCGATTATCTAGAGGCGATTTACAGTTGGTTGCTCTGTGAAAGATCTTTTTTTAACGTATGAGGTAAACAAAAGCAAAAGATACAGAAATAAATCAAATGCAAAATATGAATTGCGACTGCGGATAACATCCATAGAGCTAGACATCCACAGTTTGTGTAAAAAAAAATGCATACACATCCAGTCACTAAATATAAGAAAAGGTTAGGTGGCACTTGGAGTACGAGTTAATGATATTAACGATTAAATTACATTTATTGTATGTAAAAATGTTTTAATTAAAATATACAATACTATTCTTTTACTGATTTCTACGTTAAGTAACTGTAACACATTGGTGTATTTTAAGCATTATTTTGAGATATATTTTTCTAAGAGTGGATGGGGTGGTGGGTCCCCAAAATTTTTTATAGCTCTAAGGGATCCGTAAGTCGACAAAGTTTAAGACCACTACCATAAAGGAATGCCATCGGTTTTATATAGATTTTGAGCAACCCACAACGAGTAGTCTGCTATTGAATGCCACTTTGGAAATCCAGTAATGCACCATGGCTTTTACCATGTACTAATAGTGTAAAGGGGTAGAATACCATAATTTTTATATGACATTATTAGTTGTAATTTCTTCCAGTCTCAGTTAAAACAAAGAAACAGTAAGTTAAGATGTTTCCTTTTAGCTAATTTATCAGAAAACATTAAGAAAAGAAGTAAATGGGACATGGAATTCATTTGACATAAATATCAGAACGAGCATCAATTATAATTATATGTGGTAAGGTATAATATAATTAATAAACAAAATTTTGGTATAATATAATATTCAAAACCACGACTTTTGCCAAAGAATAACACTTTAAAGGTAACCGAGTAGTCATAGCTGTGACCACGTGATCGGCGTTTTTCACTTGAGTCATGGGTACGTGTCCTCATTTCACTAAATATCCGTCGTAAAGTGGGATAATATTGCTGATTAAGGTAGCACTAAAAAGTATCGTATTTCGAACTTCCACACCTCCAATGGGAAGTCTTGGGACCTCGATCAGATTTAACGTTCATCAGCCCCACTGTAAGGTAGGTCTTTAGTTGCCTCAGAGTTCGAACCCACGAAAACAACACCCGCCGCAAACCTTGACCGCTAGTCTACCTCTCCCACGGAAACAAGTCAAAACTGTATGTCAAGAAAGAAAGCGACAACGATTGCCGAGTGGATGGCGTTATTTCCTTGGAATCATGGGTACGAGTTTCTGATTCCCTTAAGAACCCGTTGTGTAGTCCATCTGATGTACGTTATATCTAGTTATTGAGACTCAATGTTCTCAATTTGGATGGTGTGGATGTTAGGCGAGTGTGGTGCCACTTCATTTTACCGAAGTTCAAAGTTACGAGATATGTCCCTGATATAGCTTTGTGCTGCTTCTGTGACGTTAATGATCACTGGATAGTCAGTCAACAGAGAAAAATAAGTTTTAAAGAGGAGCAATGAAATTTGCATTAATTTACACCTGAAATCGAGCTGGAGATCAGAAAGTGATTCACAATTAGGAGGCTATCGGCTATAATTAAAAGACTATTTTGAATGCGAGAGAAATTAGTGGACGAAACATTTCAATAAACAAGTCACATCGTATAGCAAAGGATTTCTGGATCCATGCATCCGAAATGTTTGTAACGTATTTTAAGGATGAAAAGGAATTCAAAAATATTCCTTTTCAAATGCGGTTACAAATTTTTTAATGGTATCTTATTTCACATTCCCACTGGAATTTTACTGCAGAAAAGAACGAAGTTCAATTAAGGGAGGGGGAATGCAAGCAAGAATTTTAAAACAAAAAAATAGCATTAAAATTTACATTTTCTAACTTACAATAAAACGCAATTTATGAAATTGAAACCCTCAATGTGTTACAAGACTTCTACAGAAGAAACTATTCACGCAAGAGAGAAGTAAATTACACATATTGAATTTAATATTTTTTATTCCGTTTTTTTTCCTTTTATGGGACGCCACTTCTAAATTCTAAATATAAAGGAAAATAGTTGGAAGAAAAAATGTGAAAGGATTTAAAGGGGAATTCATTTCTCAACTGAAATTCCACTGTAATGTGCTCTTTTCTTTAATTTTGCTTGGTTATATTTCTTCGTTTTCTTTCCTACCATAAAATACGTGACTCAATTTTCTCTTATTGGGTTACACATCTGGTCTCTTTTTCCTCATTTAAAACTTTAATTTTCAAGTGCAACTTATTACTTCGCTTTTTTCAATCGTCTACTACAAAATATGGAACTTAAAATATCTTACATTAGGAAATTTAAGTAATATTTATTAATAATTTTCATTGTGTCCAAAATAACAGAAAAATATTTTCTGTAAAATTGAAATTATTAAAGTTTGATTCAAAAGCTGTTTTAATTTTTGCAAGTGATGGAAGAAAAAAAACTGTTTTTCTAAAAACGATTGGAATTTATATAATTGCATTTAATGGGTTTCCAATGATAAAAGTTCCTAAAGAACGTATCACTACAAAATATTAAACATATGCAAGAAATCCCAGATTTTAAAAAATGTTTATTTATAATTATTAAATATATATTAAGATAGAGAGCAAGTTTAGTGTTTCTTGTTTCCTTTAAGGGCTCTCATGAATGTTAGATTTCTTTCGATTCCTGGAAACAATTTTCGACTCGCTAAAATTTATTGAAATTAAAATTAAATAATTAAAAATTTCTGTACCTGTTTTATAAAGGAATGAATTTTTTAAATAATGTAAAATGATTAAGATATATTCTTATATTCTTCTGAGATCATGAATATTATGCAATTCTCTTTAGGGAAATTTGAATACGTTTGACTGCGTGCTAGATATTTGGTACAAAAATAGTTCCAATTACATGAAGTAAGTTGATTTATAAATTCAAATATGATTTATTTAAGGTATACCTATTAAAATGGAACAAAAATGTAAAACATGTTTTGTTAAAAATAAAGTATTTCAAACTTCTGAAAATTTTACAAAAATTATTTTTTTACATTTTTATGAAATAAATAAACATAATATATTAAAGTTATATTCAGTTTATAAAGATTTGTATATTTTCTGTTTCTATAAATTCTTCAGTATCTGAGTACAATATTGTTCTGATCACTAATAAAAAAGTACTGGAATTGAGAAAAACGTATTTTAAATCTTAATGTTTCTTTATAGAAAATTAAATTTTGAAACTCGCGTGCTACAAACACTTTTTTCCCCTCAGATTACCGTCTTTTTTTCCCATCATTTGTTTTGCTTTGAGCCTCCAAAATGATTCCGAATTCCTAATTTTTATTGATAGCATTTGAAGTTTGTCATATGAGAATTTTACTTCTCATCAGAAAGAGATTATTTAACAAAGTTTTATAATTCGTTTTTAGCTGAAACCGTAGAATATTTCCATGTTCTTAGGCAATTAAATTTTATAGAATTTTCATTGTATTAAATGAAAGTAGTGCTATAAAGAACAAATAAAAATGTTTTTTTTTTATCTCATTCTTCAATTACGAGTACTATTTTCTTTTCTTTCACTATTTGTGTCTAAAGACATTACAAACTTTTTTTATATTCTAAATGCGTTCTGCTTGCTTCTTGAATTTTTAAGAATCCACAAAAGACACTTTTCTGCTTTGCAAAAATATAATGTTTTAAAAAAAAAAAGTTTCCCTCCCTAAAAACACTTACTCTTGAAAAAAATGTTAAGTATACTTCAGAGTAATTTCTTAAAATTTCAATTAAAAACTGAAATCTGGGTTGTTATGTAATTTTTCGAAGAGAATTTCAATATAGAAAAGAAATATTTCATTTTCGTTTGAAAGAAATAGTTTCTTCCTGTCAATATAAATTAAAGCCTTAAAAAATTTAGGTTTAGATAAAATGAAAGAAAAACATTGTTTGAATAAAAAAAAAATATATCTCGTGTTTTTACTTATCATGGGCAACGAATGGATTATCAGTAATACTTTATATATTAAAATATATTTATCTTTAAAAAAATTAAAAATAATAATTAAAATGATGGCTAAAATTAAGCACGCTTTATATATATATGATTTTTTATAATATTTATACCGGTGACATACATACTACAAAAAATACATACTTACAAGAAATACATACTTATAAAAATAAAAGAATAAAATTTATCAATAGTGAGAGAGAGACGAAGAGAGAGAGAAGAGGAATAACCAAACACAATTATCAGTTCTTTTGGCGAAATTGATTGTTTTTAAATGTTATACTCAGTAATAAAATCGAAAATGGTTCAAAAATTATACTGGTCAGGAATGGAAATGGAATTTAGGGATAAAAAAGAGGAATGGGATAAAACATTGTGGTATTCTCTCCCCTGATGTTATTTTTCTTCCTTTTTTATTAGTCCACGAGTATGACTTTCTTCACAACCCAAAGTATCATCCCCACTACTTTTCAATCTTATGGCGCTCTTTTCAACAACGACAAAAATTGGGAAAATACCGTAAAAATCAATGCTTGTGGGAATCCTTCTTCACTTAGTTATTAAAGGCACTGCTAAGACTAGATGAGTACTCTTTGGATCGAACTTGAGTTAACTTTGCTGCCATTGTTCAAGGTCAAACGCCTCGGGGTAGAAAAATCCTACCTCAAAGGGACAGGGCAAAAACAACATACAGCTGAAGGGGTGACGACCCAAAACTTGCCTTTGTTTGTCTATATAAGACATACAAAGATAAATCACTACGAGGGATACACAGGCTACAGTGCACGTGTCAAGTTCACCCGTCATCTCAACTAGAGGCGGCCGATGACGTCAAAAGAAATTGCCCTACAACGAAACTAAATACAACAGGGAGGGAATGCATATCAATTGCTGTAACGACTGAAAAAACAACCTCCTCTGAATATTCATAGACTCTTCTGATTATTTCGTATCATCAATGGAGAAAGGGTTCGTGACGGACATTTTCAACAGAGATTATAGATGTCGAAATATCTTAATAATTAATCCGAAGGGAATCCTTTTGGCCTAGTTGCTAAGAGCACTGTGAAGACTGGGTGATTTTTTTTTAAACCTCCAGATTGAGAGTTCGAAACACGGTTGGTACTGCAAATCAACCGACCTCCAACACTAAGGGGTGGAAAAAGCATCCTTAAAAGTGGCAGGGTGAAAACATTATGCGAAGAAATCTTATGGGAGAAGATGTACTCTAAATAACTTTTTTTTAAAACTCTTTCGTGGTTTCCGGTGAGTAGTAATCAGTCTCATCTAGAGTGACAACTCATTGCAAAGTTATGATGACAACTCGTTGGGGCACAAATAAAAACTAATGTATAATTCCGTTTCATACATTGGTGTCGTTTAACATATGGTAGCCTACTATGGTAAAGAATTTTGGCAATGCAATTTATCATCAAGAAAGGTACTTTTCTTGAGCTCCCCTCTAAATGTTTATCAATGAAGAAATACAATATACAATTAAGTAATAAACGCAAAATAATTATCGATAATTTATCCAAGAATTTTCAGAATTTCTGACTTAATTGATTTTTAAAATTATTATACGTATAAATAAGTAGTTCTTATTAACGATGTCATATTTTTGTTGGTGCATATGTATCGTGTTCTCTTTTGATGTAATCGTGCATCTTAAATATTTTTTCGCTTCAGAATTATCACTGTATAAAAAGATCGTTCTAAAAGTACCCGTGTTTAAACACAGATCTTTATGATAAGACAAGTTTGTGTTACCATTGCTTACTGCTGTCTGTCAAATGGCGTCAAAACGAATCTAACATAGATTATGTTAGTTAGTTTTGATTGCTACCGCAATGAGTTGTCACCATTCCTGAGACTTGAATTCCTCATTATATTCCAGAAAACCATAAACCAACAAATGAATAAGATCCTTTCGAAGAATTTAAAGGGGAAGATGGTCTCATCTACCGGAAGAGTTTTTGGACGACATTATGGGATGCACAGAAAGTCCACTCGTGGACTTCTTGGTAAAAAGAAAAATGATCGCTGGACAATACTGCAGTAAATTACAAGTTCAAAATATCGAATTTTCCAACCCTACAATAATACGTTTTGAACCACTCCTTTTAAATCAATATGACTATATGGCATTTTTTGAATTAGAATGTGCTAATATCTATAAGAATTTTTTTTCATTTTTCAAATATTGCATAACTGGAAAAGATTTCTGCTCTCAGGCGTTTTCCATCCGTAGGTCAGATTTACATTCTCATGGGGGATCATCTTCTTCCCACGAAGTTTGCGTCATTCACAATCACGGTCGACGTTCCCCGGAGGAGCCCTAGCAATTTTCTTTAATTTTCGTCCATCTAATAGTAATTCAGCCCCTTTCTTTCCTTTTTACAATTGCAGATATATCTCACATTTCTTATAAACCTATTTTTAAAATTAACTAATGTTTGGCTTGATAAAATATGATCCTTCTACCAATAAAATCAGAACAATGTCGCTGCCCTGGTGGTCGAGATCAATAATCTGACGATTCCATGTAAAAATGATCCGAAAACAAACGACTCTATTTGTGGTGGATTATAGAACGTGCCAAACAATCGAATGCCAGATTAACAAGCTCTTACTATAATAGGTATGATTCTCTAAAATACTAAGCCCTGTTAATAATTAAAAATGGGGAATTTAATTTGATATGTAAGTATTGACAGACGATAAACAGTAAAATAAAATAATCATTATACGCCTACAACCAAGCAACAATCAAAACAATGGGTCATTTTCTGAGAATCTGCTATGAAGAAGACGAAGACGTGAAAGTTATGGCGATGAATGCTTGGGATAAAAAGGGCTTTATATTAAAATGACAATTTAGAAAAAGGAAATGCGATCAATGGACAATACTGCAGTGAGGTACCTAATTCTCATTTCTAATACGGTTACTTTTTGAACTACCCTCGTAAGACATATTTAGAAATTAAAAGCAAAGATGCAGTTATAAATTGAATAATAACAAGTGAATATTAAGTACAGCAATTCAGTGTTTGATACTATATAAAGTAAGTGATAGGCTACATACTACAAATTCAAAGACTTTGTTGATGCTCCATAATAATGCGCAATGTTATGCGCATTCAAATGCTGTCACTTTTCGACAAAGGATTGATTGCTTATAACCGTGGCACAAAGAAGGAACACGAGAGCTAATGACAACGGACCTCGTAACTCTGAAACTGGATGAAGTGACGAAGATGACACCTGAGAAGGCAACTCCCTCTCCATACGTTCACACCTCACCAACGGTGTGAATTGGGACATTAACAGATTTAACATGTTCATGGCACTACACGGTGGCTCTTTAGAGGTATCAGGGCTCGAACCCGTGACAAAGTCAGACACGTGGTCGTGATCATGACCACTCGGCTACCACAATCATCAATTCTGATCAAAACGTTACAGTGTGGTTTTACAAATATCTTTTAGATTCATGATATGCGTAAATATTCCATATTTGGTTTGTGTGTGGACAAATTTTGGCAAAGAAAGGGATAGCTTATTGTTTTACGTCTTCTTTAAAATTTGTGATATTTATAATTTCGTATCTGAATTTTTTCACATCGCGTCATAAGTTTATTTAATTTCTTACATTTCCATATGAACAACTCCAGCGATCTTTTATCAAAGATAAATTGTCGATGTGTTCCATGTTTAATGCATTATATATGATAATTTATGGATTTCTGATTGTGATTGCTTATTATCGTCACATTGAGAAGCAATAGGAGAGCTTCTCGCGATGGACTTCGGAATTTTGAGTTTCAATTAAGTGACGAGGATGACACATGGATTGGTTCTTCCTTCTCAAAACTTCTACACTCCTCACAAGCTTCCACACGAGAACTAGAGATCTTGATCAGATTTAACGTGTATCAGTCTGCTACATGACGAGTCTTTAGTGGCATCAAGACTAGAAATCCCGACGGGCTGCAAATCTATGATAATGATTAATAGGCTACCATGACCTCAATGTATGGACTTAATACGTATTTATAAAGATATTCGAACATAATAAAATATGTATTTTTATCAAAGTAATTGTTAAACTGAAGTAAAATTAAGAAGCTAATTAATAGTGAAATAATTATTAAACTCTAGTTCAATCTAGTTTTTTTTTTTTTTTTGTCTTTTCTGGTAAACATTTTTACTGTGTTGCAATATAATTAAATCTAAATTTCCTTCTTGAATTTGTAAGAAATTGATGTTTGAAAATTTTGTCCAAAAAAGAAAGAGAGAAAAGAAAAAGAAACCTTATTTTTAAGTCTCTTTTAAAAGCAATTAGCAATTATCATTTAACAAATTAATGACTGGATAAATAGGAAATAATTTATGCATTAAGAGAAATGTTTTAACTTAATTCGTTAGATAAAAAAAAGAATACATTAATGTTATATTTTAATATCAATCATTTTGATGGCTTAAAGTTCTTAATTCTTTGACGGCTGGCATGTTTATAAAAATTGTTTACAATAAGATACAAATTCTTTCCTCAGTTAAAAATACGTAACTTAAAATATAAATTTCAGATTTTGAAAAATCTATATTAATGTTTGCTGTGAGAAATGAGCTTAAACTGTTTAGAGTCTTATCATTTTGTAAGGAATAATATCTTCGTGGTTATATGCAGTTTTTATAGTGGCCACGGCAACCTAGATGTCATGTTTGCGGACTCGCAGCGGAGCGTAGTTTTCGTCGAATCGTGGATTTGAACCTTGATGCCTCTAAAGACATGCCGCATAGCGAGGTTGATGCACGTTAAATATGTCAAGATCCCAAGTGTCCCGTGCGCATGATGTGGAAATTTGGAGATAAATTGGCCAGCCCAGGTGTCATTTGGTTACTTGACAGGGGTTCAAAATAATGAGTTTCGTTGCGAATAGCCCTCGTGTTTCTACTCCGTGCGACGTTAAAAAACAATTACTATCACGTATTGTAATTTGTTGTTACATATGGCTCAAAAGGAACTCAATCCATTAACATGTGACCACTCGTACAAAAATGAATCATAAACATCAAAAATGAATTACAAATACCCTTATAGTACAGACCAAAAAAATCATCATTAAAAAGACAAAATTCAAAGATCAGAACACCTGTAAAAACATTATTAAGAAGAATAAATTCAAAGATTAAAGCATCTATAAAAACTCTAAGAAGTTCTAGATGGAGAGCATTCAAATGTTCAGGACATGCAATCTCTGGCGTAGGCAAACATCACCTCTAAGTTGCAATTTGTGGTCAAGGACTGGGAAAACGAGTAAGTGTTCTCTATTAAAAGTATCTTCTTTGCAGATAGGACATAAACTATTAGTCAATATGCCTATTCTCTTCAGATGTTCTGCTAGGCAGTCACGTCTAGTTTTTAATCTAAAATTAGCTCCCGCCTCTTTACGTGGTCTATGACTGAATTCCTTCCAGTTATTTGCAATATTTTCCCAATTTTTATCTCTGGATTTATTAGACATATTCATGTTGTAGTTTAACATAATTTTCTCGCGTATCCATTTTTAAGGGAATCCAATGGGATAGCAATATCTTCCATATATGTTTTTGTGCCTCTCTAACTTGTTCATTTTACTCATGATTTAAGATTCTGAAAGGTGCTGGAGTGCAGTTGTCTACGTCTAGAGTCGACAGGAATAATAGTCTTTTCAAAAGATCCCATTCTGGACAACAGATTGGTTACAGCCAAAAAAATCACGTGGAATTCAGGATTGAAGTTAGCAAATATTTACCAACTGGGGCATATCGTTATAGCAATCTGCTTTGCAAACCTGCCCCAGTGGGATCATTCATCTTAGATCCATCAGTGTAGACTCGGATCCTTTCTGGCTCAGGATAATTATTGTCTAACAATGACAAGGCATTTATTTTCAAAAAAAAAATATCCAGTTTGTTTTTATTTTCCTATTTCCTTCTAAATTTAAATTGTTAGGTATTTTCAAAAACTTCAATGGGTTAGCTAGTATATTAGAATTTTCAATACGAACATTTAGATCTAGGTCCCTCAAAATTCCCTCACAAACCTCGACTGGTGAAACAAACATGAAGTATAGGTCTGAGTTTTAAGAAGGCTCTTTCGCCAGTCATTCCTCCAGTTTGCTCCCTGGGAAGCTTTCATCTTAACAATAGTATTAACCGCTTGTTTCTCTATCTCGACAGTAAAGGGAGGGCTCGAAGTATAAGACTAAAGAGCTACTATCAGAGTTGACACTTCTTCTCCTGTGATTCGACGAAGGACCTTGTTTTGTGTTCTCTCCAAAATATACACCTTTCTTGTGGGGCCAAAATCATTGCTTCACTGCCATATTTAAGAAACGATTTTATATAAGTATTGTGTTTAAGGTTTAGAGTATCCTGAGCGCAACCCCATTTTACACCAGCAAGTCTTTTTAAAGTAGGTAATCTTTTTTCAATTCTAGTCACAGTGTATCTTATATGTCTTTGAAATACTTAATTTTCTGTCTATTGTAACTCCAAGTCTTTCATTTGTTTCATTATTTTCATTTATTTTGGAGCCACCAATTTACAAAGCAAAATCTGCCAAGATATATCTCAAAGTAAAAAAACTGTTATGTAGTCTATGATTTGTTGATGATCATATGATTATTCATAACCCATGCTTGCTGGAAATCCAAAGCTTCATTCATACTGTTTTCAAGTTGCTGTTTGTGCCTCTGAAAGTCTCGATAGTTTCTTTATTCCTTCAAAATAACTAAATTGTCAGCAAACATGCTCACATGGATATTCGTAACCTCTTTCATTCTCTTAATAAGATCATTAACATATAAGTTGAAAAGTATAGGGCTACTTGCTGATCCCTGAGGTAGGCCAGTCTTAGACTACCTGTATTTAGACACTACAAGATTCCAACTGGTCTTGACCTATATTTGCGATAGAAACATCCAGCTCAGCATCCTTCCCTCTATTCCTTGACGTCTTAATTTACTTATGAGTTTTTCCAACAAATAGTATCATAAGCATCCTGGAAATCCACAAATACCGGTAGGAAGCTCTTCCTAGAATTTAAATCTAATTTGATGGCATGAACAAATTTCATGATAGAATTATTATATAAGTATTGCAATAGTTCTTATATCTTAATAGTATCTTTGCCTTCTATTTGCCTTTTTGTACAAATTACAGATATGTGGAAAAACTATTCCACATATCTGTAATTTGTACAAAAAGGCAAATAGAAGGCAAAGAAGTTTCACTTCAATTCTCATTACAGAAAAATATGGATATAAAAACGGAACGCATTTAGTAATTCTTTTCTTATCCCTAACCCTATACCCCACACAAAAGAGGGAAATCCGGTGAATATCCGATGCATGCAAAGAATAAGTGAAAGAATAGAGAAAGGGATAAAATACGCCGAAGTATTAGTTTTTGGCTTCTCAGAAAAAAAATAAATGAGCAAGGAGAAGGATAAAATTCAGCATTGTGCTGCCTAAATTTTGAGGGAACCCATTTACGAAAGGAAAATAAATTACACATATTGAGTTTAATATTTCTTCTCCACAAGGTTATCCCAACTGAAAAGTTACCGCAAAGAAATACGGAAAAAAAGAACAAAAAGTAGTAAAATAGTTTTAAGCGGGAAAATATTCTGAGCACTATTTTCTTTCTTTATTAATGTTATTTTCTTTTTGATTCTTTTCTTTCGTATGATTTTTCTGAAGATTTGTTTTTTGAGAGTCTTAGAAATTCGATTCAAGGCAGAAAATTTTATTTATTTTCCTTTAAACCTATTTGTTGGGAGTTTAAATTTTTTTTTTCAAGAATATAATGCACAATATAGATTAAAAACGGCTAGCATATTTTAAAATGTACGAAGTATTTCCACATACGACGTTCGTGCTCGTTTTCCTGCAATAATAAATTTCTAACTTTTAAGCTTACCACAATTTGATTTGAAAACCTTTATAGCTCATTTTCTTTATTGACAACACAATGAAAAATAAATTTATCTCATTTTTATGTTCTTGGGAAAGGTATTACCGTGAAAGAAAGGAATATTTAAAAAATTTTGTGAATTGACATCACAGCTGGACAAAATAGGCCATTTTTCTTTCAAAAAAGGTTTCTCTAGGAAATGAAAAAATCGAGCAGTGCTGGATCGACACTTGCTTCATTTAATTATTAATAGTGTAGTTATTTATTAGTGAACTGTTCTAAACCGGAGGTAAGTGTTCCTCAGGGGATTAATGTGAGGCCGTTAGCAAGTGTGGCCGAGGTAGCTTAGTGGTAGCGGACTCTTGGCCGCCGATTTTCGTTCGAGTCTCGAGACCCACCATGCAGACGGGGCTGATGCAAGTTATAGCTGTCATGGCTCAAAGTAATCCCGTTGGTGTGGTAGTTAGGAGAGGGGGTTCAAGCTCAGGTATCGTTCTTGTCACTTGACCGCGGTTCAAAATCACGAGGTAGCCAATAGCCCTCGTGTTGCTTCTAGTGCGACGTTACTAAAACCATCACCAACAACAACCGTTGGGAATTACGTGAAAAAATGGCAATGGTGGTCACTCTATTAAAATGAACAAAAGAATTTTAAAAGAGAAAAGAAAAAAAAAAAGGCAAGAGACATTTCTGCTACTCATGTATTTTGAACTTTTAAGAGTCCAGAAAAAGGATATCCTCGCATCAAATGTCCAGTTTTGCAGGTATCGATTCCTGCCCCGGTTGGGGTGCTCAGTGACCAACCGCTAGTGTATTACATATAGTTATCCAACCAAAACATGAATTATGTCCCGTGGTTTTTAAAGATGCGTTTCCAATTTCATTCCACTCCAAATTTTCCGAAAAGAAGGGACATCAGAAATCTACGAGAGTTTTGTTTAGAACGTCGTGTCCAAGAAAATTGTAATACTCTTCTAGCGGCGACTTGCATCCATTGCAAATGTGTGACGATCTCTTTATCTTGTAAATATCAATTTTATTACAATTTCAAATGTATTATAATTATTTTAAAATAATTAAATTAATTATAATAAATTAGTATAAATATTGTTCTCTGGGTATTCTATCATTTAACGAAACCAAACCAATCAACCAACCATTCAAAATATTAGATTAAAGAAGGGTTGCATATATTGGAAGGATCCACCATTTTTCCTCTCGTGCTTTCCCTGCTCTCAGGATAGGCGCTTTTCTTCCTTAAAGCTGACTCTTTCTTGATGTTTTAGATACAATCGTTGACTCATGCTGGGCTACATATACTGCTGTTTGTAGAAAATGCAACACCATGAAAGAATCATCAGAATCAAATGAAATTTAATGCAGAAACGACTTGTACTGATACAAATAAATGATGAAATTTTCAAAACAAAAGAAACAAATTAAGCGTCCGAAATCAGTATTTGGTGCAGCCACCATGCGCTGCAATAAGTGCTGCTATACGACGTGGCATGGAGTCAAACAGATGTTGAATATCTGCTTGAGGAAGAGAATTCCATATCGCTTGTATGCGCAACCAAAGTTCGTCTTTGGAAACTGCAGGACGCGGATCACGAGCGAGACGCCGACCAACCATATCCCACACGTGCTCAATAGGCGACATATCCGGTGAATAAGCAGGCCAAGGAAGAAGTTGCATGCGTTGTGCTGAACAGAAGTCTCGAACAGTCCGCGCAACATGTGGGCGTGCATTATCCTGCTGAAAGATAGCTCCAGGGATGCCTTGAAGGAAAGGAACGACTTCGGGCTGTAGCACTTCACGGACGTACCTGTTGCTATTGAGATTACCCTCAATTCGTATCAAATTGGATCGTCCATGATACGAAATCGCACCCCAGACCATAACTCCGGGTGTTCGACCACTATGTCGTTCAATAATACACTCAGGAAGGCAGCGTTGACCGGCATAACGTCTAACACGAACACGGCCATCATGGGTCCACAAATTGAAGCGTGATTCATCTGAAAAGACAACTTGGTGCCAATCAGCTCGCCTGTCTCTGTGCTCAAGAGCCCACTGCCGACGCAGCCGTCGATGATTCGCCGTGAGGGGAATCCTGTATAAAGGCACCCTTGCACGCAATCCACGGCGCAGCAGACGACGACGAATTGACGAAGCCGACAATTGTACACCTGTAGCAGTAGACCAACGTGCTGCCAGCTGCCTGGAGGAAGCTGTGCGATCATTCACCGCCATGCGGAGCAGGTGTCGATCATCGCGCTCTGACGTCACCTTCTGTCGTCCAGTGCCTGTTTTTCGAGTTGTTCGGTGCTCGTCGGTCCACTGCTTCCAAACTCGCATCACTTTGGAACTGTTCCGCTGCATACGAGCTGCTATTGCGCGATAGGAAAATCCTCCTTCTCGAAGGCCGATTATCCTCCCTCTTTCAAACTCCGTAAGTTGCTTGAATTTCTTATTCTTCCGTCGTGGAGGCATACTCAGGTCTCACTAAACGTTTGCCACTAACAAATAATCATAGACTTTTTTCAACGTCCCGCTACAGCACTTTATTTATACGCTTTCAGCATCAATTCAGAGGGCGCTGCGCGCGCCGCGCACGCGCGATGGCTCTGAAACTTTATTAATTTGCATAATATCCTATAATTGACATTTGCTGCGAATTTCATTTGATTCTGATGATTCCTTCATGGTGTTGCATTTTCTACAAACAGCAGTTTATAAGAGTAAAGAAGAAATAAATTCGTGTTGTGTCTAACTTTTGTTGGGGTATTTGTATTGAGCCGTTTGTAGGATATTTCTACAACCCTGCTTTCATTTCCTATACACTACTTAAAATTCATGCTATTTATTCTATGGATCACAGGTTAAAAAAATGCATCTATGCGGTGTCCGTAAAGGATGAAACAGAATAGGAAGGGATGATGATATCCTGGAAGATTTGGAGTCTGTGGTATACGAATTGAAAGAGTTCGGGAACATCTGTGTTAGAGGATAAAAAACAGTGAGAAATGGAGCTGCGCATTAAAGAGTTTGGTTTTCGAAATTGAAATTTCGTTTATAAAATTTATGTTCAATAGAAGAACACGATTTACTAAAGGTTGTAAATTTGTTACAACACAAAATGTACATTAATGTATGTGCATTTGAATGTTTACTTTTTTACCTAAGAAGGTTCATTTTTTGAAATATCAGGTTACGTAGTTGCCTTTTTACGTCTAGAATTCGAGGTACTTACAAAATAACAAATTAGGTTTTTGCTTCATTCTCCCATTAATTTGCATTTAATGTACTCATCATAATTTTCTTCAAAATGATTTTCCTTTTTAAATATTTTTCCGAAGGATGATTTATGCTCCATTGCAACATATATGAAATATAATGCCAAGGTTATCAAAAACATTATCTTTAGGTTTCGATGCCATTAAATTTTTCTATCAACCTTCCATCGTGATAACGGGATGAGGAACGATTTTTTAAGCATTGTTTTAGCCGAATTTTTTCTTAAGGAAAGAAATAAATAAAATCATTTTCTTAAAGTCGAAAAGATTGTCCTTGAAATGATTCTAATTTTGACTTTTTATTTTGCTGTAAGGAAACAGTTAGCTTCGCACATTATATGTGACGTTAGGCTCTTCGTAATTTTCTCTTCACTAACCTTGGGGAGCATAATAATCTTCCCATCCGAAATGAAACATGATTCGGTAAAATTAGATTAAAAAAATGGTGAATTGAATAATAGATAATTATATATAAATAAATTAAAATGGAAAGGAAAATAAAAGAATATATATATATTATATACAGAGAGAGAGAAGGTAACGTCAGGTTGATAAATATCTTACGAATCTTAGTTATAGTACTAAGAATTGCGAGAAGTGCTGAAATATTATTATTTAATCATAATCTAGGATTTATGAGCTTATGTGTGTAACGCTCTTTCTTCATTATTAACCCTTTCGCTCCCAGCGTATAACAGGCGATACGCTCCGTGAGTGCCTTCTAGGGCCAACGTATTAATAGAGATACGCTTGATGAGAACGTTTTATTTGATTTCTTTAATGTTATTTCATGGTGTTACAATACCGCGAAATCTATGTAGATAGGTTATTTGGAGTGTTGACCTTGGTGATATGAGCTTGGATATCACTTCTGGCTACCAGGAGGGGGTTATTGTTAAGAACACGTGTTGCGGCGCGGTTCTTTAAATATAATGACATGATTTAAAGGGTGCACTAGCTTTCGGTTTACTTTTTTCTTTCTTGCTTGCTTCTTAGAAGTTCGAAGGATTATTTATGACGTTTTATGGGGGTTAGGGCTTTAGATAGCAGATGCTCTCAGCTGTTCATTTCATTCAGTCGGTTTTTATTTGTAGCGACAGTCATGACGAAAAGAAAGTACTGATATTGATATCGATATTTGCGAAATAATGAATGAATCTGACAGTAATGTTAGCGAAAATAATCCAAATCTGTACATAGACATTGAGGTAAAAAAAAAAAAAAAAAAAAAGGAAAAAAGACTAAAGTGTACCCTTTGCTCAAAATCTTGCGTGAAGCGTCAAAATATGTGTGTAAGACTTGGGACGTTGGACTATGCATTGAATTTCTTTTTAAATAAATATACCATACAGCAAAATAAGATTTATTTTTTATATCTATGTGTTCCATGTAATGGTACATCATTACTTCAAGAAATTTATGTAACAAATGTAAATATTTTTTGAATTTTTTCAAAAGGTATGATTTTTATGTAATTATTTTATGTAAACACATAGAATTTTCGATTAAATCTTTTTTGCTTTCGTATAAATTAAGTTTAATGGATTTTAAATAATATACGTAAATACCAAAATATTTTAATGAACAGCCGATTTTAGAGAAATTTTTTTCACTAATTAGGCTTAATATCTAAAATCATCTGGGCACAGCGTGACACTCCTCGGAAAGAAGCAGCGGGCTCAGAGAAGCACTTCTTTTTTCTCCCTCCTATAGCGAAAGGGTTAAATTCTTCTGCCATCTTTAAGTCTAATATATTTATAGATAATTATTCTACTCCAATTTAAGCTATGTTAGAACAAAATAAAGTACTTTTTCAACCTTGAAGAATAGATAAGGTCGATCTTTTCCACTTGAGTTTGACGATGTGTGTTTGAATTTTAATTTTCTCCCGCCTGAATGCTTATTAATACTACTGTTAACTTGGTTTTTTCATGGCCTGTACTTCTGATCTGAACATTTCTTATGTCTTTTGTTTCCACAGGTCCATTGCTTATCATATAGAGATTCAAAGGCGTTTCATCCTTATTTCCAATATTAGATATTGGAAACTTGTATTTTAGTCTCAAACCAATAACAAACTTGTGAAAATTGGTGACTTCGTGGGCAATATTTCATCTTTTCTGTTTAATTTATATTTATGTCGTGTTATAAGATTTTTTCTGTTCAAGAAACTCGTAATTTGACCGAATTTACTAGAGACCAAAATTACCAGTTCAATTGTCAACAGCCCTCGTGATGCTTTTAGTGTGCGACGTTGATAAACCGAACCGAACCAACCTCCAGTTGCTTTAAATTCATTATCTTATTCTGAATTGCCTGGTGTACTTTTCAATGCAAAAGCCTTAGTCACATTTCTTGTAAGAACACAGCAATTCTGCCTCTGTTCTTGTTCTCATTCTGCAACGTTATTTTCTAAAACTAGTCAACAAGCTATTCCTCTCCTCCGTGAACAATTTTCGACTTGCCATTTCTTAAATAGCATCTGCATTCATTCTCCAATCTTTTATCATCTCCTGTGTTATATCGAAAGTCCTCTCTGTAGCACAGCTGTTCGATTTTTTAGCTTGATCTATGACTTTAATGTGAAGCTTGTTTCATATTTTCTTCTTTTTGTTAGTTCCAGGATTTGTGTCACATTTTTCAAATCTTACGCTGATTACGCTTACAGTACAAATTATTTCAGTACACACGACACAATCTACAATGAAACTTATTAAAGGTATATGTGAATTCATGATTCTTCAAGGGCTCCTATAGGTAATGATATCAAATATAAATAAATAAACTTGTTAGGGGTTCATCATTTGGCACGTGATTCTATAGGCAGTGCTGTAAGGTTCAAGAATATATCATTTGTTCCAGATGACGATTGCTGATCTAAACTAAATTCATAGGCTGATGATAGGTTGGGAATTGTCTCCAAGTACAGATGTATGTTAAAACTGTAAAACGTTGTCGAACATTTATAACTAAAGGTTATCTGAAGTTTGTTAAATCTGCGTATATATATGGTTTTTATGTATATAAATGTAAATTTCTTTTTACAGAAACAAATACAAACATCACAATACTGATAAATATAACTTCGATTACTTTAAAGGGGATTACTTAAAGAGGATTTCTTAAATTTGACTTAAAATTAGTACCTTTTTCTTTGTCAAAGGCATCTCTCTCACATAATCATTAAAAAAAATCCTTTCGAGTTTTATAAATGTGTTTTTCAACACTTACGAGCTTTTAAATACAGCTAGAAATAATATCTGCGTTAGGATTATGAATGCAAACTCCTTTTCCTGCCTTTTTTTAATTCTAAAGTAACTAGTCTTACTGAAACGCTGTAATTGAGTGTAAAATAAACTTAAGATACTAACGGAAAATCTCCTTTATTTGTCTTAAATAAATATCATCCTTCTAGTGAAAGAGATTCAAATAACAAAAAACTAAACAAACAAATAAATAAAAATATTTCACGAGAAAAATGAATGACAAACATTTTTGTTTGCATTAAAAGTCTCATTTATTCTTCCCTTTTTCAGAAATAGAACATATTACACTTTATAACCGCATGAAATGATTAAAATTTAATTTTAGTGATAAAATATCTACTTGTAAATGGTGATATGAACATTAAGAAATATATTCCTGTTTGTAAATTTGGTATTTATTTATTTTCTTTTGATTTAAAAATGAGGATAATATTTAATGCTTTTAAGTGTAATTAAACTGTAAAATATATTTTTTAAAATTAAAAAGTATTTTAAGGGTTTACTTATTATAATTTGAATCTGAATGTGTTTTGGAGACGTGAATGCACGCAATAGCTTCATTATTTTCTATACAATTATATCTTTAATATGAATTTAAGTTATAAAGCTTTTTTTTAGTGTCTTTCCAATCGAATTTAGGATGATATTATTAAGGTTCTTCAAAAATAGTGTCCTTATGTAATATTTAAGCTCCCTCCCTCAACAGTCAGTAAAAGGCTTTCGTATTAATAAGAGAAATACGACGTTAAATTATACGAGTAATCTTTCCCCTTCCTCTCACGAGTTTTATCATGTTTGGTAAATGATGGAAGACGCACTTCCATCATTTACCATCATCATTTCCGGGGTGTCTTAGAGATCTTACTGTATTTTTTGAATTTCTTTTTGTCAGCACACATTTATTCGTTGCAACCGAGTAGTCATGTTCGTGACTCATAGTAAATCTATTTCAGCCATGGTCTTCCAGTGAATCTACTTCAAGGAAAGCAAATAAGATTTCACGGGCCGGAAAAGTTGTAACGGCGATTTTTTGCGGATTTATTGACTTCTATTCATATTCAATATTTCTTTTAGAAAGAAAACCAGTCAATAGATAGTACAGCAGAACCTTGAAGGGGTAATTAGATGCGCAAGCATGTACCACACTTCAAATGACTCAGATCAATAGTTGCAAATGACCACGGACAATTTAATATTTTAAAAACTCTTAATTGTTCTTCAATATACACTATTTTGTAAATCTTTAACAACTTTTCAGATTGTGCTATAATTACAAAAGGAATCAGTTGGGTGATGAAATTCACTCTACAGGAGCATATTTAGTACTTGAAGGTTGATGAAAGTAGACAAAAAAAAGGAATTGTTCCCATGCATTATGGATCAATGCAGAAAACATTTTTACTGACATAATGGCGCTAGTAAAAATATTGTTTGGCCATGAGGAAGAACAACATTCGAAAATCTCTTAGTGAAGAATATAACGTTCCCTAACTGTAGTGGGAGGGGGAAGCGAGACAACTTCTGTTCATATTCAATATGAAATTATCCAGGAGCTCTTGAGGTGAGAAATGCCACTCTTTAAAGAGCATTTACTTAAGCAGACTGGTGTCCTCTGGATGATACGAGATTGACGCCATGCGTCTCCCCAAAGCTTCCCCTTTCAAATTCAATGCGATTTTAATCGGGGAAGGGCACTGTCCAATCCCTTCTGCTGATAACGCAGATGTCACTGCGATACTAGCCACGTCACTACTTCCGGAAAAACATTGGCCAAGCACTAAACAACCACCTCAAAGACTTAGAAGTATGGTACTCAACTTGGAAAATAGCCCTGAATGTTTCCAAGACAGAGGTCGTCTTCTTTAATAAAAACAATAGAAAAATTGAACCTGACATATATTTAAATAATAACAAAATCCCCTGGTCCGGGTCTACAAAATACCTCAGTGTTACGTTAGATAAGAAACTCACTTTCAAACAACACGTAATACTAATTAAGCAGCAATATAAAGCAGCAGTCAGTAATATTTTTCCCCTTCTCGCGAGAGACTTTAAGTAGAACCAACAAGATGCTTATCTATGCACTGATGCTTAGACCTATCCTGACTTACGCCTTCCCTATCTGGTCCCAGTGTGCACCTACTACTATGGATATCCTAGAAAGCTCTTAATCCAGCATCCAACGAACAATAGTAAAAGCACACTGGTACATGCGCACTGCTGATATCAGAAATTCATTAAATTTCCCAACCCTCAAGCAATTCATCAAAAAACTAGCGAAAAACTTCTACAATAAAATCGATATCTCCACCAACAGAACCATTCAGGCAATAGAAAAATATACTCCAATCAATAATAATCAACTTCTGCACAGACCACGTGAAATACTACTTGATTAATTCTCAATTTCTCATCTTCATCCTTTTTCTACATCGTTTCACGCCAAAATCCACTTCAAAATGACATCCATCAACAACAGCCAATAGGAGCGCACCCAGCAGCCAATAGGAACGCTCCCTCTCCACAATCAAGAACCGACTTCAATTTCTTCTTAACCAGACATGAAGAATAAGTCAGGATACTTCTACCAACGCCACTAGTATTAGCCTCACTTAACAGTAATAATAATCAATAGCATTTATTTAAAAAAATTTAAAACTTCAATTTAAAAATTTAAAACTTTTAAGATAAAAAGGAACCACCTTCAACAATTTTTTCTCTCTCGTCGTCGGCACTTGACTATACCTTAATATCCATTCTGCAAATAAAATGGACTACTCAGATTCTAATATCTAATAACTTAAATTTAAATTTTTAAAAATTTACTGATTCATAGTTATTATAATGAATTTATTTTTTAACTTTTAATTTTAATTGTAAAATTAATAACTAAGCATTGCTCGTTTAACTTTTTTACTTTTGCGATTCATTATTTTTTCAATTTTTAAACTAACTTCTGGGCAAGCTGAAAACCAAAATTCTGTCTCACCTCCAACTAATTAATTAAAACTGGGGATTAAAGCCCGTGAGGGTTATGCACTCCAATATAAAGTCACGTTTGTTCTGCTGATATTTTCATTTTCTAGAAGCTCCCAACAGTAGAGGTCCTGTGTGAATATACATTTTCGTCATCAAAAATAAACTCTGTACCAGTGGCACGTTGGAACAGACTCACGAGTGGAAAGATAATTTCATCCTAGTAAGTGAATCACTATCAAAAATACAGAGTTCCTTTGGTCCATTCAATACATTATATTTCCCCACAAGCACTCCAGGACCACTCCAACGTTCATTTTCTCAGATATTAGTAGATGAAACTGTGTCTCTATCTTTCTATATATCAACTGGCGCTGAGAATGGTTGTTCAGACTGAAATAACTCTCATCAATAAACAAAATGTGATGAGATGTTCAGTCTTTCTAAGCTTGATACCTCAGTAAACAGTGCCACCGATTGGCTATATTAATGATATGCAACATTCAGGATGAGGAGCGAATAAGTTATCTTTCTGCAAACATCTGGCCACATTAAACTGTAGAACCTGTCATTCGATTACCGTACGCAGCTGTTAAGCAATTTTCTCGATGTTTGGATTCTGTCTTTTCGTAAGTGTAAAACGATATATTGGTAATCACTTGCCATTGCTTACCTCGGCCCACCACCTCTAGCCTTTCTTATAGCTGTACCTGTCATTTGGAAGGCTTCCCAAGCTATTAAAACTACATTTTCGTCATTTCTAAATTTTTGTGCTACACTCGTCAAACCATATCTATCTTCAAGCTTCTCGATCCTTCTACCACGTGTAAAGGCATCCTGGTGGTTTCTTGTAGCCATTAAGAATGTATGATTTCCCTTTCCCTTGCACGGAATGTGTCTGGAAATGCGCCTTTACTCCTTCTTTTTTAGTTTGAGAATTGCACTGAGCGAGAGCATTCGACGCGTTTGTGTGAAGTGATGTACCCTCTCATGTTAGAGTGCTGATATTTGCATATGCATCATCTTTCAACTGAGCTGTTCTTTCACTGTATTCGTCACAAAAATGCCCTTTTCAATAATTTCATGGCCATATGTTGAAAATGCATTTGTTGTTTAAGTTTTGCACAATAGTCTAGTATTGCCTAAAAGAATTTCACTCTTTCAAATATAACAAAATTAAAAATGAAGTTTGTTAAAATATTTACAAAAATAAAAGCTAAGAGATAACTGAAGGGATTTAGCTCGTATCAGAAAGTTACTAAGTTAGCATTGAGCATAGTGACAAAGAATACCCGAGAAGTAACTTCTTTGACATTGATGCAATCAAGATTCGAGCATCCAGAAAATGATCACAGAGAACACAGGTTAGGCGTTGGGAGAACGATGAATCTATTGGTTTGAAATGTCTTCTACGCATTTACTACGAATTCGTTAGATCCCGGTCGTCAAGTGAGAGAAGGAAATCCTGACAGGTCTAGAAGGAAACTGAAATTGGTTAGTTGTTGGAGGACAGTAATTGGCTCACCAAGGCAGAAACTCATTTTCCTCCCTTTTACTGTGTTCTGATAGATACACGAGTATAAATGCTTATACCACAGTTCCGCACGTAAAACTTTCGACCTTTATATATTTGTGCGTACGGAAATGTTATTCTTCGTATTGCCTCATCACAAGGCGAGAATGTTGCAGGAATGTATGAGGAGGTCGGTCACAACGCCATTCCCATTTCCTATTTTTAAAATGTGTACTTTATAAGCCACTCTCGTACACAATTCAACTAACACATAATAGCAATTTCATTCTTTAGGATTAAAAGACTCTCTCTCAATGACGCAATAATAATCAACCAAGAATCTTTGATCAGCTTATTCAAACTTTTAATAAGCAGTATGAAAATTAATTAATTAGAGGAAGCGGTTAAATAATGCACTCTTAACCAAATATTATAATGAAGAATTGCTCTTATTAAGGTTCTATGCAGTCGACTTTATATCTTTAGATCCAATTCAAATGAGCCTCTATTGACAGGATCCGAGTCTAATGCATACTCTCAGTATATCATCCCATTCTTGCTCGACCCATTATAATGTTTTCAATTTCCCTATCTCCTTTATCCTATTCCTTGCACGACTTATATAGTATAGCTGATTTATATGTACCTTGTTTCTTTTACAAGGCGTGGTTCTCAAATCAAACGTACTAAAGTAGCCCCAAATATTAGTTAAACGGAAATGCGTTCGAAAACTCATTACAGCTTTATGGATAATTCTTCTTTGCATTGCAAATGTTTAAGAGCTACATGTATTAACATTTTAGCTGTAGAATTGCGACGTACTTCCTTCATTACTTAATTCTACCACCATCTTTCTGCCTGCCGTTATCCTCTATCTCCCTTATTTTCCCTTCGAATTCTTTTTCGAGGTTCAAAATTACGAGGTCTGTTGCCGATAGACCTAGTTTAGCTTCTGGTGCGACGTTAACAAAACGCAAATCAAACAAAATTCAATTCTTTTTCATTTATATATCACTAACTCTTATTCAATTCACGGCACTTCTTATCTTCCTCTAAATTACCGAACCCCGTTTCATTTGAGATGGTAAAATATCGTAATTTTATGCAATTCAAATAAACGAAAAGTCTCTGAGTTCATTGAAGAGATAATTAAGAATTTCCCAACGTCACAGAATTTGATCCTTATTACAAAAGTTAATTTTGAAATAAGTTGTTATAAAGAACAATGTACGTTATTCATTCATTTAAAGAAACCCACCCGACAACAGAAAAGTTATCTATTTGAGATCTCTTTTACGAACAAGCAGAACAATATATAATCGATTTCAACATCCTATAATTAAAACCTTAGTTCCTCTCCATTTTCCGGTAAATCAAATATTACTGTACTTAACTTGTTTCTCATTCACTTGTAATCCACTCTTCATATTTTTCGTTGCATATTTAATTCATCTTTTCTAATTTCGAAGACGCGTCTATATATTTAAATTAATATTTCTCGCCGATTGTAGGTGGTTCTGGAATACTTCAAAGTAACTTCATGTCGGAAAAGAGCAAATAAACAAGTTTCTCCGATTAAATGGTTAGGATAAAATACAGTTTGCTTTTACCATATGAACGAAATCGATCTTCCAAATGAATGTTTCCCGGAAGCACACAATAAGGATGAATAGATTCGTATTCTAGCAAAAATGACGAGGACCGTGAAATTTATTTCGACAGTTGTGACAATATCTGGAGAAGTTGCAGAACTGTTTGGATGAGAAATCTGACTTTCCTACTCAAAATACAGTGGGCGCGTAGGATTTGTTGGTTTCTCACGTTACAGTAAAAATCTTGTGTTATTTTATTTTAATAAAAATGAAATCGTCTTATTCGACAGTAAACTTTTGAAATATAAAATAATGAAGATTATCTGTTTTGAGGTATACCACTCAAAAAAATCTAAAGGTTTTTCATTGTGATATTCGTAACAAATCTTATAATCTCATTAAAATTTATATGAGTGGTGATTTCAAGAATATATCAGTTAATCCAATGCAATGTAGCTCTTAACTGGGTAGTGGCAGTACTTGGGAGCTTAGCTTACGGGAATCATTACCTTTGTGATCTTTTTTTTCTTCCCATGAGTTTTACTGTTTTTGGTAAGCATGGGTGATAAGCTGCTCTGAATACTTTAGCAATCCTTCTTCATTTTCGATCCTTCTTCATGTCAATCTATATTTATCTTTTTTTTTTCATTTTTTCAAACGTCTAGACTACATTTATACCCTGTTTGGAGCAGTATAGCCTTATCTTGTTTTTGCAACAGTAACATTCACCATCCCTTGCAGAGATGGGAATGTGGAAAACGCTAATGTCATTGGGTCAAATTCCCCCATTAGTTATTTAGGAAGACTTAGAGCATTCTTTAATGGCATAATCATTTTTTTAAGTAAATCATTTCTTTAAGCCCTATTTTAATGTCAGTCTTATAATGTTTCCAAACTTATTATTTTTTAGTGAATATTTTCAAAGGCTACAGAATGGATGCAAGAAAAAAATGCTAAATTACTTCATTATTTTAATCGATAAATATTGACAAAATTATTCAGCATTGTTAACACAAAAAGAGGAAGCATTTCTCATAATAAGGCTTCGAGTTATTTGTCTTTGCAGAAGGAGGGCCAGTTTTCATTTTTGATGGCTTATATTTCTGTAATTTTTCAGCTTATCTTTCAGCTTATCTTCTGTGCCTCCTTAACAAACTCCAATTTTTCAGCTGTCTCTGCTACTTTTGGAGCAGATTTATCACAGACAACTCATTGTTTTGATATATTTTGGTTTCCGGTGTATAACGACGAATGCAAGTATCATCGACGGTAAACATTTAACGAAAAATGACAGTTAAGGAGGGCAGCAATCAATTCTAATTTGGCAGCACATGGAAAGAGTAAGTGTCAAATTTGCTTTGGAGCCATTTAATAGATAAAAGCATGCAATAGAAATATGAACTTTCCTTTACAATGTCATATATCGTCAAAACAGGTGCTTTTTTACCTTCTTGTAATAAAATAAAGACATTATCCTTACACTCAATACAGAAAACTCTTTTAATCGTTTTATTAAAGATTGTATTTCCATAAAGTTTGTGGTGGTAACCATGTCTTATCTAAATATATGTCGGTCCATCAAAGTATTAACACGTTTTATTAGCACAATAACCATACTGGTTCAGTTACATGATGCTCCAATATTTGTTACTGTACTGGATTTGATACATATAATGGATTCATGTATATAGATATATACATGAATTCAATATATTTTGTTTTCAAACATACTATGTATATTTCCTATTTCAAATGATAGATTACTCTCATCACTTGATAATCCCTCCTTATTTTTTACTGGCTCTTGCATTAAAGTGGTATATTTCGGATCAGTTAAATTAAACTTTTTAGGTAACTCGATAACTTTTGGTTCAGTTGCTTGATGCTCCAATTCCAAATCTTGTTTACAATCTATATTATGTATACTTTCTAGCTCAAACGAAAGAATACTAACATCACTTAACAAACATTCATTATTTTAATACATATCTTTCGGATCAGGTAAACCCTTTAGATGGGTCTGTCATGTTTCAAAAATATCAAGCTGACGGAACCTTTTTTTGTCAGATGGGCCCATCAATGGCTTTGAAAAGAAAGAACACTCCACATTTTTGTGAAAACTCGGAAGCATATAAATATAGATAATTGTGTAGTACTCAATGTTTTTTCACCAACAGAGGTATTAATTGTAATAGGGTTTCAGAATATAACTTGGTAATAACTACGTAGACAGGAATTTTAGATTTTTCAGTGGTATATATTCGAATTTTAGTTTGGTTTCATTTACGTCGCACTATTAGAAGCAACTCGATAGCTACTGACGACGGACCTCATAATTTTGAACCTCAATCCAATGACGATACCGACACCTGAATTGGCACCTTCGTCTTATCGTCCACACCACGCCAATAGGAGAAATTTGGGCATCGACAGATTTAATGGGCATCAGCCCCGGTTACACGGCGGAGTCTTTTTGTGGCGTCAAAGCTCACACTCACGACTCAATTAAAATCGCGGGCCGCAAGTCTCCTACCTTAACCACTAGGCCACCACTTCCTTCAAATTTTGGAACGCAATAGCAGTATTATGCACTTTCAAAGTAAAAACATTTTTCGCCACTTTAATTTAAACTTTTGAAGGATCAGAGAATAGTAAAATCAACAGTTTTCCCTCTCTTATTACGCGTATTATTAGGATCAAATGGTCACTGAAATTGATAGCTTTTTTATTCCTAGGTATTTCTGAAAATGCCAACCTTTTCTGGTGGTTCTTCAGATAACTGGCTCTCATTTAAGAGATAGTCACCAAGAAATTATCTCTGGCTCATTAATTTAATATTAACAACGATTATACTAGCACTTTTAATACATTTAGTACATGATAAATATCATAAATATTAGTGTGCAAAATATAAAATTACAAAATTCCTAAAGAAATTACAAGTAATTTTAAACACTTGGAAACAATCAATTCTTATATGTAACTAAATGTGTATTTGCGGGTGATACATTTTAAAGCGGAATTGCAAGCTTCCATCTTCCCCGTCATCTTCAGAATTATATATTTTTTGCTTTGGATCCTTTTTCTAGAGCAATGTGTCACTAACGTACACTAGAAAAATAATTAGTTCAACGTAAACTAGATTGGCAACAGTTTTTCCGGTTATGCAAAAATTTCACAATATCGGAACTGTTATCTGTATATCATCAAACTAACTAAATTTTGCGAGTAAATATCGGTTGCAACTAAAATTACGTAGAAAGATATTAGCGAATGAGCTTAACTTTTCAATGGACATTAGAAAAATTTAGTTGTGAGAGTACAGCTCAATTGTAACAATTTTAGTCGAAATTCGTCTCGCTAGTGACACTCGTCAGTGCGCATCTTGCTGTGCTATTCGAATGCCAGCAGGACGTGTTCCTGACCGTCTAAGGATTAAATAAATGGCCGCTGGATGTAGTTAAATGTCATTCTGCAATTCAGTTTGCCTCTTAATGTCAATCTTACATCTTTCTTCAAAAGTGAGCCAAAAGTATGCTAAATGAAGAATTAATCACCTCAAATAGCGATTGTGACGATAGGAATTTATGAGACGCATTTGGTTCAATTATTAAGCTTCTGGTATTGTATAAACAAGGGATCTATCAACAAATGCAGACATACATGAGTTCGTGTGAAAGAATTTAAGCAACACATGGTTGTAAATAATTGTATCAAATATAAATTTTCATTCTTATTTAATGAGACGTCCAATTTATTTGGATTTATTCTGAGTCCCTGCAGCACTGGTAGTATTCTCTCAAGGGAAATTCAGATGGACCTCATAAAGATTGGGGTGTGCTCTTTTACCATCATCTATTTAAATCACAGTCTCAATCCTCAAAGCAGATAGGTCGATATTTATAAGAATCCCTAAAATTAGTCCTTGTTCTTGGCTCGTGTCTTCTTACAGTCTTTTTCCTAAATTATTCTAATATAAGGAAAATGAATTCGGTGTGTTAAGTGAAGTGAAAAGGCAATATTTCGTCACATTTAAAGACTATAAGTTGTTGTGACTAAATCTGACGAGTTTTGTCGGTTTCTGAACGAAAATTCTTTTAAATAACTACAAATTTGTTAGTTGGTAACCGAAAATGATATTAGTAAAGTTGTAAGCTGGCGATATTTTTTGAATTCGTTGAAGTAGTGAAATTAAGAATAGTAGGAAAATGAGAACAAGAAGGAAAGAATTTATCAGTAACCATTTTAATAGCAAACATATGAAATAGATATTTGGAAATTCTGCAAGGACATTTCCTTATTTGTTAAGACAAATTGCAGTGAAATAAAAATTACTATCTAACAAATGTGTCATTCATAAAAACTTAGAATGGATTATCTTCCTTTTTAATGAAACAATTTATTTAAAAATTGCTTAAAACTTTATGGTAGTGAGGCGATCTGGTAAAATGTGAGACTTCAGTAATATGGTTTCGCTTAATACAGGCAATTGGGGAGTTTTCCTCATACAAAAAGGCATCGTAGAACATGGCATGTATTATTGTATTGCCTCACTTTAACAGGGCTTAAGAATTTGATACATTCTGTTTCAAAATTTAAAGTTTTTAAGAACAAATTCGAAATTAGGGGAAATTTCCAAATAAAACTGAATGAAATGTGCTAAAAGGCTAATTAACTAATTAATATCCTTAAAAATGAGCTAAAATAAATAATCATAAAATGGAATAATTTTATTTTGCTGATGATATAGGAAAATAATGAAAACATTTGTTAATTTTTATTTAATGAGCTATTGATTAATTTTTTTAATTTTATTTGTTTATATTTAATTTTAATTTTGTATTTTATTTTTCACATATTTTTTATAGTGTTTTATTTTTAGTCTTTATCTATTAGTTTTTTCTAGAGTTATCATATATTATTTACAATTTTTATAATAATCTATTCCTTATGTTTAGCTACATTTAGAATACAGATGGAGTTACCAGTAATCCTTAATCTCCCTTTGTGAAGTTCGCGAATTCCATGACTAAGACAACGCTATTGATGTTAATAGATTTCCATATGCATATAGCTTTTCAATGTACACATTTTTTAATTCTTTTGTCTTTCTTCTATTTTGTATTATATTCTGCTTAAAATCTTATAGACTAACTAAGTATAAACTTTCATTCGAAGTTGTAAATTTTATTTTGCATTTACACTATCATTTTTAAATTTTTTTCTAATATTTTATTAATGTGTACCTTTGCATTTATTAATCTAATAGTATAATATATATGAGAAGATCACTCATATATATATATATATATATATATATATATATATATATATATATA